>JAMQGT020000034.1:250000-315451 GCA_024447675.2 Pterophyllum scalare
GTGTGTGTGTGTGTGAGAGAGAGAGAGAGATAAATGTCTCCTAGAACTTTACAACATAACATTTTGACAGTGTTTCTCCCGTTTCTGGCCGTAGTGCACGGGCTATCCGCCAGCTCTCAGGACTCCGCAAAGTCCCCGGAGCCTTCAGCGGACGACGAATCGCCGGACAACGACAAGGAAACTTCCAGCAGCGGCGGGAGTGACTCCGGCAAAAAGCGGAAAAGGAGGGTGTTGTTTTCCAAGGCGCAGACCTATGAGCTGGAGCGCCGCTTCAGACAGCAGAGGTACCTGTCTGCCCCGGAGAGGGAGCACCTGGCCAGCTTGATCCGCCTCACCCCGACCCAAGTGAAGATCTGGTTCCAGAACCACCGATATAAGATGAAGAGAGCCCGGGCCGAGAAAGGTATGGAAGTGACCCATCTCCCTTCTCCCAGGCGGGTGGCCGTGCCCGTCTTAGTCAGGGATGGAAAGCCTTGTCACACTCTTAAAGCTCAGGACTTGGCGGCCACTTTTCAGGCCGGGATCCCCTTTTCGGCATATAGTGCCCAGTCACTCCAACACATGCAGTATAACGCGCAGTACAGCGCCGCGGCCACGCCACAGTTCCCCACAGCACATCACTTGGTGCAAACGCAACAGTGGACTTGGTGAGAGAAATTATAGAGACTTGGCTTGGAGGCGCGATAGGGAGTTTCACCACAAAGCAAAGAAAAAATAAAACACACAAACAAAAGACTTTTCATTTTTGCAGCTTGACTCATATATATACTACCATTTTTATTCGGGGCTCATGTGTGCGCCGTGTTTACATGTTTTCGTTAAGAGAACTGGGTCCAAACCTCTCCCATATAGATTTTATTAAGAATGTCAATGCTCTTCTTGTGAAATTTCTTTTGTAAGTATGTTGTGTGTTGGTTGTAGAGATGTTTCCTCTTTTTTTTTCTCTTTGTTCCTTTGTGTTATTATCAGCACGTACGAACCACTTTATAATTATAGAAATTTTAATTTCTTGCTTCTTTTATGGACCGAAAAAAATATTTATGGCCATGAATAAACACTGGCAAGTTTTCAGCTTTTTCCCTTTTGTTTTTATTTCTTGTAAATATTTTGTGGCAGGTGTTTGCAGCCTAGAGACATTGCGGGAGTGTTGAGCTGAAGAGGGCTATGCAGCCTATATTTCTAAATCTTTTAAGTAAAAAAAACAACAACAACAAAAAACAATAAAAAAAACCAATAAAAAATCAAGGGGAGGATTTTAGCAAACATGACTGCCGTATCAGATTACACTTGTAAAATAAAATAAACTGTAGCCTCGCGATGGCGGCTGAAAAAAAAATTTTTTTAATAAAACGCGCTGTTTCTGACACCAGGGTTTGGTTACAGCTGTAACTCTGCAATTTCGATTTTTTTAAAAAAAGTCATCGGTAAACATGAGAATGAAAGGCGGGCAGCCAGACGCTGTATTGTTGCTCAGGATGGAAGTGAGCACGGGGGGAAAAAATCTTCACCGCACTTCAGTCTTTTCTCTTTTAGGCAAATTTAATCCGGGGAATATTTTTTCTCAATCCGAACACCTCACTAATAAAGAGCCTAAAGTCACTTGTGAAATGGGACTAAAATCCACTCACTTACTCTAAGTGGGCTTCTCAACATAAGAAGCTTTTGAGTGAAAAGCTCTCCTTTTTGTCAGCGTCCCCGGCCACTCCCGGCCTCGGTTGTAAAGCGGCGGACTGCGAAGGAAAAACATCGTTTAATGCAATAAATGTTTTGTTATCTTGTTAAGCGCGAAACTGCAAACAGAGCAGGACGACTCAATGACTCACCAGCCTTCTTTGTTTAATCACGGCGGCGCTCAGCTAAAACTCACATGGCTTACACAGAATTTCAGGGACTAATAAAAGAGCGTCTTATTTTTTTTAACACGATCATATAACATGTTGGCAATCATACTCCGCATTACAATATAATTTGCACTATTAGGCACTGCGTTCTTTGCCGTGGGACCAAAACAAGCACAAATGGCTCCCCAGTGATCCGCAGAGCGCACTGCGGATTATCAGACTCCAGTCAATATCTTGAGTAAATATGATAACCTAGTAGAAAAAAAATCCATGTATTTTGTTTGTCCCGGGACAAAAATGTCTCAGCAGATGTTAGAGTCGCCCCTATCATCACCGAACAAACAGCTAAATTGGGCAGATTTGCTAATTATTTACAGAATCGAGTCTCAGGGGGCTACTGCTTTTGTGGATGACAAAGACTCAATTTGTCCCTGACAGAAAGGTTTTGTGTTTCATCACTGCTCCGGTTTCTAGGTCAAATAAATCAAACTTTTTCCTTTTTTTTTAAAAAAAAGTCTTTGTCTATGAAAATTAGGAATGTGGCTGTTAAATAAGCAGCGATGCTTTTAGCCCTGCTAATAACCGCAGTTAATATAGAAACCCGTCACATGCGAAGAGAAAAATGATGTGAGTAGCAGTGCGCGTTATGGGAATTATAAAGAGAGCTGATAAGAGTGGATGATAAATGATTGGCTGTCTGTGATTGGATTTTAGTGAACTCTGACTGGTTTCTTTCAAATCTAACTCAAACCGAACGAGTCCCGGAACAATAACACAATTTAAAAACTCCAAAGTAAAAGAATGATGCTGACATTTGTGTCACACTCTGTTATGTGACTCTGTCGTTGCGTAATACAGCAAGGCAAAAAAAAAAAAAGAAAAAAAAGAAGAAGCTCAGGCCTGATTTTTGTGGATGTTAGAGGAGCAGCACGGGTGGAGATGCAGACAGTGCAGATAGACGGAGTTTCTTGGTGCTGTTCAGAGTCAGGGAGACGCATCCTTGGGCTTTTTGTCCTGCCTGTCACTTGGTGCCATTGTGATCCTTGTTGCACACGTTGTGTCCCATATGGGCAGCTGGGCTCGGAAAAGGAGAAAAGGATCTCTTACAAACCCCAAATTGTATCAAGCTTTCAAATAAAGCATTGTTGTCTCTCAAAGAAAAACGAATTAAAAATTCGTGCTATATCTATTCTGGTCAACAAGAAAAAAAGAAGAAGCCCCATTCACACATAACAGGGAGTCCTTCTTCCTTGATAGAGCTATGCCAACAGCAGCCTTCTCATTGCTCGTTTCCCTCTATCCCCCCGTTCCCCAACGTGAAAGGCTGATTATTGTCTGTCCAAAAAAGTGGCTCGTCAAGGCGCAAAAACTATTTTTAATTCCAGACAGTGTTCTTCCTTGTTTGCTTTGAGTCCCGCTGCAGTGCGTGGGCCTGTTTCTAAAATGAACACATGGAAAAATATTTGACACTATGTGCCCCCCCATCCTTTTTAAGGACTTCCGGATCGAGTGTAAAATTGGGCTACTATTAATGAACAGTTTACGTTTAGATTTCACAGGAATTTTCCTGACTTTTACGCCAGCGCCGTGCTGCTGTGCAATAGTCCGATGGATAAAAATAATACAACTGATTAATAAGTAAATGCTGAAGCTGCCATTTGTATTTTTATTTTGCCGTGAGCTCGGTGATCTGGAAGATGCAGATGTTTTTCCTCGGGAACAAAAACCGGGTTTGTTGGCAGGTGTGCGGTGGACTTTTGCGCCTAGAAAGAGCGGCATTTGTCGCATTTCAGTGGTTTGTATATTCAGAAATATCATATATTTTATTTTGAATTTATCTTTTCATATTCGGGAATGTGATATTTTACAATTTACCATCCAGTAAATGAGCGAAGCAACTCACTTGCAAATTTATTGAATATCTAAACGGATTTAAGCCCTCAGTCAGGCTCTGCTGTGTTTACTGCGAAACTGAAGTAAAACCTAAACAGCGTCTTCGTGAAAGCCTTTATGATAAACTTTTATGACGAACATCATTCGCTTTGCACCCCCGTATTACCATTAACGCGCCAGAAAATTGCACTACACCTCCATCCGCTCAGCAACAGGGTCAGATTTATCGGAAATTGCTTTTGGCTGCTTGAAGGGATAAAGCAGTACGATATTAAAACAAGCATCTTGGCGTGCAGCATAGTTCAACCTGCGTGGATAACTCTATTATATACCTTGGAATACAATACTTGAGGAAATATGCACTTGGGACACCGTGAATTTTCGTCATCCTGCCCATTTGAACCTCGACATGAATCATTTTTCTATCGTGCACATCGCCAAATAAACGAGGATTTCAAAGCTATAATAAGCGGCGCTTTTCATTTAAAGGAAGCGATCTGGGTTTTATTGCCTTAAAGGAGATCCAGATTAGATTCGCCACAGTGCCGATATTAAAGAGAGAGGGAGTGATGGAGGGAGGGAGAGGCAGAGCAGAAAAATTGTTGCGCCAGGTTGCCACAAGATGGAAGCAGAGGTCTTTAGTTGGCGCCATGCGGCTTTTACCTGCAAATGTCGCCCTACTGCATCTAATTCCATCACTACAAATTACTGCAAGTAAATCATATTCCAACTGCTGAAATAATGCGCGTTTTCCCCCCTCTTTAATGAACCAGCACCCCAGCAAACTTGACTGTCTTTTAAGTGCATGATTGCGGTTTATGACATTGTTATGGATCTTGAGAGCATAATCATATCGCTCTTCAAAACAAACTAGGCTCGACGTAAACAGTCCACGGGCAATTAGCACAGTTTCCATTTCACAGTCGAGAGAGGGGGAGCTGGTGGAGGAACGCTCCGGGTGTCTCCACGGTGTGGCGCAATTGGATAGGGGGACAATCGCGCTGCCGCTGGCAGATTAACTCACTTCAGTGAAAGTGAACAATAGAGGTGAAGTAAGGTTTACCAGAGAAAGTCTGAATCAATCATGGCCTTTACAACAAAGAAGGCTGTGAGTCAGAGGTCGTCAGGCATATGAAAATCTAAATTCATACCACTGTTATGTTTTGTGCTTGAACTGGTTGCAGAAAATGTGTTCCTCTGGAGGGAAATCGCACCAAATACACTCAGAGTGGGAGCTGGACGTGGCTCCCTACAATCAAAGGAAAATGATGAAAATTAATCATCACATTTGGTACCAACTCGCTTGCATTCGGTTGTTTAAATGTACAGTTATTGTAGGCTTACTTTTCCAAGCTGCAAAATGCCTGAGCACAGCCCTCCGTGCAGAGGAGTATGCAAAGCGCTGCAAAATGGGTCAAATGACGTCAAAGTAAAAGCTACCATCTTCATGCACCTGCTCAGCTCGGCGTCGGTGAGCTTGCAACTGTAGGGGGCCTCATTGGGTTAGAAACGCGACAGCAGGGGGTGCGGAGATGCTGAACACGGTGAAGGAGGGCTGAGAGGAGAGGAAATACATTCCTATTCTGCAAGCGTTTGACTTTGGAATAAAAACAACAGTTTGCAACACACATCACAGCAGCAAGAGCAGAAACACGTCAAGATATCAGCATCAGGGCTTCTTCTGTTCTCTGCTCCGAGGCTGGGACACAGCCGGTGGGCACGGGGAAAGTAACACTATCAAAATATTAGAATGCACTGAATGCAGAATGCTGGTGAAAGCAGCAACGTGTGTATTAGTGTGGGAGGCAGGCTGCTGTATGAACCAGAGAGAAAGCCACAAGTTTACTCAGCCAGCGTCTGCAGAGTGCTGTTCGCAGCAGCACCCGATCTGCATGAGGAGAAGCTGCGAGCTGCCTGACAAAAGCAGCAGCAGTGTCTATGACTCAAACAGCGAAGACACCGAAGAGCTGAAGTTTTCTGTGGAGCTGAAAGGGGAATCCTTCCATCATCTCTGAGCATCTCCAACTTCTGTCATATTGTGTTTATATCATGAAATAAAACAGGATTGTCCTTGTCCACTTCAGCTTGAACTGTATCCATTCAAAGAGTCAAGAGTAGTCCTTTTCTATGATACACTAAAAGCAAGTATATACCTGCAGCTTTCTGTAACAAGTCCATTTGATTCAAATTATAAGCTAAATTCATAAAAGACTCATCGTTGTACTCACTAAGCAAAGGCACTATTTGCAGATGATTTATCTAATACGTCATTATTAAAGGAATAATTGCCCAGAAATAAAGTTTTAATTTACTTTAAATTTATTTCTTGATTTTAAATTGGCGCATTATTGTGGGAATATCCTGGTAAATACAAGCAAAGTTCAGATTGTGCTGTTACAGTGATCTTCTGGTCTGACAAAAGCTTTTAGTGTGAGCATATTAGGCTACATTTGTTTGTATTATATTCTCATATTTAATATATGCTTAACCTCACTTGTTTGGTTCATCTGCATGTGCACATGAACATCATGACATGCACCAGTTTAACAGGTGGTTAAACAGGTGTGCATGCAGCCTCTGCAGTGACCTGTTACCTTCTTTTCCTTCCCCTCTGACAGCAGCACTGCTCCACTGCAAAATCTCTCTGCTTGAGTTTTATCATCCACGAAAGACCACATTCACAAACTTCACTCGCCATAAATGTAACAGATTTTTTTTTTGCACCTTTTTACTTCCATATAAGTCTGTGAATAGGAAACAAACACTGCCAAAAATTCATAGTGGCATTTCCCCAAAACTGAATGTGAAAATCCGGTCAGTGGATAGGATCTCTGGACGAAGACTGAAAGACGTCCACACACGAGCCGAAACACGCCTGTGGGTTTTGCTGTGGGAGACGCTGATAGTGCAGTTCTTTAAATGTGGCAGCAGCAGGTCTGAGGTGACCCGCAGCCAGCTCAGAGGTGAGCGTCGAGCTTCTTTGCTGAATGCTGAGATTAAGAAAACAGCAAAGAGTTTCAAAAAGTTTATTTTTTTCTTCTCAGATTATTGACTCAATCTAATCGACTTCGTGAACCTTTGTAAACTCTTATAATGTGTTTGATGAATTAAATAAAGGACTGCAAAAAAAATCACATCGGCTTTGTATTTTGGGATTTTCTCCAGATCGTGTTTATGATCATAATAAAAAAAAGGATATGTGGATTACAAGTTGAATTTATTTACCACAAAATGCATAAGAAATGCAGTGTGTGCCATAATTTTTCTTAAACTTTTCCAAATCATGGATCATTAACTCATACTGTAACAGCAGACGCTTCTATTTCTCTGACAAAGGAATGCCACAGCCAATTAAAAAAAAGAGGTTGTTGAGTGCCATTAACAACTAAATGTGTCTCAAGCAGCAATGTTTAATTCAGCCTTCTCCAGCCCTCACTGGTGGGCAAGCTCTAGTATAATATATAAAATCATTCATCCATCACTTTGAGCTGGTTTAAAGTGTGAGGGGAAAGGTGACCCTTCATTAGCTTTATGCTATGACCTGAAGATCACCTGAGATTCTTGAGCCTGTCATTTTAAATATTTAGTCGCACTGCCTCATTCTATCTGCAAAGATGCTTAAACCTCTAATAACAAATATTTTTTTTGTCTTTTATCTATTTATTAAAAAAATAACAGTTGAGTGAGACCAAGTAGCTCTCATGCTGTGGTATCGCAGCACTAGGCGAGTGAAGGGGTGTTAAAGACGTCCCAAAGAGAAACTGTGGGCAGGAAAAGTTTCAGGGTCTCCGACGTGTTCGTGGAGCCCTTCAGTGAGCCGACACATCAGATTCAGTCAGAACAAGCTGAATGTGTCTGCAGTGAATTTCACACCAGCCGACTTTTTACACAAGATATCCAGATCATCAGAGTGGTGCTGGATTCTTGCAGATGAGAGCCAGCCTCCAGTTTCTATTTTTAAATGTTTGCAGCGTGTTCATTCACACTCTGCACATACCTGTACGATTCCTGTGGAGCAGATATGCAGATATGACACCTGCAGGTATTTCCCCGCTGAACTGAAATTCAGGAAACTAGAAGCACTGAACTTTTGTTTTTATTGCAGTGTGTGTGTCCGAGCTCACAGAGGGGCTGCTCTTTGTTACTGTAACTAGTGTCCAGTTGATTACTTAGAGACGGTGACCCACATGCCTACAACACAATTCTCAGATCTTTAATAAAAACACGATAAAGATGATGCTGTTCATTCGGACCGATGACCTAAACCGTTTTACAGCACCTGCAGGTATATTTGAACTCCACAGTGAGTGATAATATTTAGAGCCGACTCACTTTGAAGTCCTCTCTCTCTCTCTGTTGCTTCTCTGAGTTCTATTAAAAGTTGTGCTGCTGTGTTATGATATGCAAATCACCATATGGTCTTATTTCCCTTTGTCTTCTCTTTCTCAATGTTCCACCTTAGGACTTGAATTGTCTTGTATAAAACCCACAGTCCGCTGCAGTCAGGTGGGCTGGATGGGGGACAGCGCCAACAATCAGGTTCCCAGAGTTGAGTGTTTATGCCTTTCACTTAATGGATTGTCTCACCTTCTTCAGAGGATGAACATGAGGTGCTTGAGATGCCAGCACTGCAAATGGATCCTGGGCCTTTGAGCCCGATAACAACCGACCATCATCTGTTTCAGACATGCTTCAATCAGCAGGCGTGATGATCAAAGAGCAGCAATGTAGCAGCAGTATGTTTTACCAATTCAAATCGTCTAATTAACTTCTTGTTTAAAGAGGATGTGAAATATGTGTAGCCGGATGCGCCTATCATGTGTTTGTGCACTTGTACTCTGTGGTGAATTTATAATGTGTTTTGTAGCATTAGATGGAAAATAAAAGTTTCTCTATGACGTTTCCTTTCTCACTTGCCTGACTTCATGATATAATGTATCACACTGTGTGCTCTTTGTAATGCATGAGACTCAAGCAATAACCTTCAACTCGTTCCTCTGTTGTAGTCACAGATACAATCGTCCTGCCACAGTGCAGTGGTACAAACAACATCCCTGCCACACATGTCACAATCATGGTCGCTACTGCTGAGAACTCTAAAGTCCACGTGGTGAAGTAGCTCTGCGCCACGAGAAAAAGAATCCTCCTATAAAAGTCTAAAGAAATACATGATTTTTATATCTCAGAGGGTACATCCATGAACTGTTTGCATTTCCTTTATTTCTTCATGTCATGACTTGTGTTTACATCCAAGTCAGCTGTAATGTTCCCAGACTGAGGGCCAAATGCAGGTTTATGTTTGTTTGTTTGTTTGTTTGTTGTCACCATTCACTCGATACTTTTCTCAGACTAAACCACATCAGCACCCTCACCCCTTCAGGTTCTTCGGCTCCTCAGTCCAGTTCACCGTTGCCCCCTTTTCCTCTAAACTCTGCACCTTTCAGGTTTTCCCATGAGTTACATTCTTTCCTGAAAGCAACAATGTAATTCATCTAAATCTGATTTAGATTTTGTTTGTTTTTTAATCTGTGCTTCCCATCAAAGGTTGCTTTAAATGTGATCTGTAAATAAAATGAACTAAGCTTCTTTAATTAAATAAATGTTACCATTGAATTTGCTTTAAATTTGAATTTTGGTGGTTTTACTAAATGATAAACTCATTTGGAAGAAGGAATACAAAATATTTTATTATGCAACACAATAAACACAATAGTAACTAGTTGTAATATACCTATTTTATCTATTTATGCTACTAATTGTGTGCATGTGTGTGTTCTGTTCATCTCTTGTTTTTACACTATTTTCATTTCTCACACACACACACACAGACACACACACACAGTCTCAGTGCTGTCAGATCATGTTTTCAAAATCACAGAAAAATAAATAAATAAATAATATTGTGATATTCTTCAGAATGGACGTCTGCTTGTGTTACTTACATCAATCAGCACATCATGTATATTGGCTAGTATTTTTTATTACACTGTGATATTACTACTTTTACTCAAGTGCAGTGTATATGTGTGTAATAAATGTAGTGCTGATTTCTGCACCTTCTGCGTTCTGTAGAGTTCTGGTTCATGATGACAACGCTTATATTTATTAATCTTCAGTTATTTGATAAAAGGTCAAAACTAGCAAAGCTCATTTTAATATTGTAAGTAAATGGACATCTGAAGTCAGCTGGTTACTTCGGGATGAACTGGTGGATACATGAAGCACATTCATGGAGAAGGTGAGAACATCTCAGTAAATCCAAACAAGACATCAAAGCACATTTATTTTATTTTAAGGTATACTCGTGATTGAATGAGTCAGGAACACTTAAGAAACAATGAATCCATGCACTCAGCATTTTTTACTGAGGTGCTCTTAAGCAAGGCAGGCAGACGACTCTGCGAGGCACGATCTGTTACCCCTCGACTATCACCCGGGTAACTGCAGAAAAATTTCAACCATTTCAGGACCTCCTACTGTACAATAAAAAAAAATGAAGACATTTTTGTGATGAGTGGAGCCTCATGTAAATGAGTATTTACCGTAATAAAAGGCTCCGCTGAATTCACAGAAACCAAGAAGAACTTTTGTGTTTTTACAAAACTTTATGTTTATTAACCAAAAGTCCAGAACGGGACGAGGTGCATCATTACAAACAGTTTCAGCAGTTTCTATGTTAAATTTACAAATGTGTTATTGGCTGTCATGTTCAAATCAAATCAAATCCAAGTTTGTCACATGCATGGTCACACGAGGTACAACTAGCAGTGAAATGCTTGATGAAGTTAATGTTGATGATACCTTCATAATACAATTTTTTTAAAAAGTGCACAAATCTGAATCTTGATTAATGCATTAAAAGGGTTGTTCTTCATTTTTCAGGTCTGTCTTAAAACCATTTTCAGATACAATGAAGCAGCACTGCTGGTTAGTGACAAATGAGCTCCACAGTCAGCAGATGTGATGTTTCTTTGATAGTTTCTTTAATATGCGTCACTTTGCATGTGATGGCTTCTTCTGTATGATTAAATTAGCTTTGCGCACGCGTCATTCAGGTCTGTCCGTAGAGCTCAGGGATGTTTGTTCATCAGAATTAGTGAGGGCAGGAGCGAGAATTTATTTGTTAAGCACATTTTACTTAAAAATACAAAACTATATTTGACAGCTGATTTTTGACCGGCCGTTGTGGCGTTGCTGATTAGACTAACAATGGCTGTGACAGAGTAGCAGAGCAACAAGGGCTGTAAAAATTAAGCGTCCGACTGCGTGTGTGTTTGCTTTCTCCTTGTGAAGGCCTGTTGTATTTGTTTAAAGCAAAGGGACTTTGCTGATGCAGAGAATCCACACAGACTGAGAATCTCGTTTCTCTCAAATATGAAATGCTAAAAAAAAAAAATAATACCTCCATATAGTTTGCACATATGGGTAACAGAAGGCTGACATTTTACAAATCATTACATTCCTTCAGATTAGTTAACACAAATAATCAGGGGGCATCATTAAATGTGTTGCTGTCAGGATGGATGTTAGGATATGGGATATTAACATAAATGTGACTCAAATTCAGGAATTTTTGAGTTAGATTTCCTCTTTATAGCCACGCATAATGTTTTGGCCTGTTTTTAAACAAGTGTTCACATCCATTCAATTTATTTGCACTTCTCTGCATTTGTGCAAACATCAGTAAATCAAGTAAAAGCTGTGAGAGGTGAGCAGTGGGGGGCAGCTGAAGGATGTTTTGTGTGTTTTCCTGTTGGGTGAGCAGCAGCAGTCATCCGAGCCGAGGAATCTTTTTATGACTCCTGCACTCATGGCTGGAGGGACGAGAGAGGAGGAACAGTCTGCAGCGTTTTAGCGCACAATTTCGTGATGGTTTCAGAGAAGAGGCCAGCCAAGCATTTCAAGTGGCGGAGCAGCGAGAGGGCAGCATTGTAGAGGAGAGCAGGTAGTGTAATGATCAGGTAGACAAGATGACATCGAGCGTCCTCAGAGATGGTCAGGCACACTGAGCTGACATCCTTCCAGACGAGAAGAACCACTGAAACAGAACGAGACAAAACCAACAAACGAGAGAGCCATTAGCCACGAGGAGACTTGTTATCACTGTACAGCAGCACGAAGGCAGCGCAGTGTCTGTGCAACACAAACAGGAACGACTGATCGCAATAAGAAATCGTTGCATTGTGTATGTAAAAGCATGTATTTCTAAGTAATCAGTAACAAAAGGACAAACAAGTTAGCAACATATTCACCTTAAGAGAAACCCTCTTTAAATATGGGTACAAGACTCATAAATATTAAAATGTCTGCTTTCTGCAAGTATATCACCTGAAATCTGCTGACAAATGCCCAAACATAACAATATACATGCACGCATGTGACTCCATATTTAGTGTCTGAAAATTAGCTTCAATGATTTATTTAAGTTTTTTTTTAATGCATCCTAATGAAACAGTTTATTATGCAAATACATACTGAAAATGACTGCTGCTTTTTCCACATCAATATTCATCATTAGCTATACGCACGCTCCCATGGAGGGTCACGGGGGGGGGGGTACACCTGAATATATAAATAAGAAAATACTACTAATAATAAAACATCAAGCTACCATTCAGACAGAGGACGGAGCATGGAGGCATGAAAACGTACAGTCCACTTTACCAGCATAATGTGTGTTCCAGTTATACGACTTTATTCAACAATGACGGACATCATCACGCTCTGCCTCGGTTCGACATATTTAAAAGCTCTGAAACATTTCTATACAGAATAGTCTCTTTAGGTTTGCAGACTCAGCTTCGATATCAGTGCTTCATTCTGGGGCTGAACCTGGTCTTCATGGCTGAGGTAGTAGACTTGGTCTGAGGAAGCCCCTTTGCAGAGTCTTTGGAAGTGCTACAATAACTGATGGTAAGTGCCCCGTCCTTGGTCACATCCTCTGTGCTTCCCACTGAAGACGGTTTTGTAGCACCTTTGGATTCATGGGCAGAGTTAGCGAGGGCTGGTGACGTACTCTTCTTCATTTGCTTGCCTTTATTAGTCCCTTTGCCACCGTGCCTGGCAGAGTGATCAGCTGGTGGGTCGGATGTGACCGAGTTGATAGCAGCTTTAGTTACACCGGTCCTAGCAGAAGCGGCCGTGGGCCTAGAATCGTCAGCCCTGCTCACGGGCTTTGGGATTGTCGTGTTCTGGTTTTCTTGGAGAGTTCGATCCCTCAGGCGTTTCCACATGACCTCGCTAACAGGCATGAGGTTATAGCTAGTGATGACATTAGCGAAGCTTTCCTTTTCACGAGAGGGCTCCTGTGCACTCCTGTCTCCGTTCCCCTTGTCACAAAGACCTTCACTGATAAAACTGCCCCTCTCGAGTCCCACCTGTCCACCATGAGCACATCTTTCCTGTACGAGTTTTACATCATGGCTATCAGTGTTTTTACCCATAAGGCTCACATACTCCTCTCCAACGCTGTCCTCAGTCTGTGGAATCTCATAAATATGGCAACCACTTACCAGGGAGACATAACCACCTTTGTTCTGCAAGATTTGGCACTCAGTTGATGGGTTCCTGTCCAAGGGAACCAGAAGACTCGGGCTGGTGTCTGGTGGAAGGCCTCTCTTCCTTCTGGACAACCTCAGGACCCCAGGCTTCTCCCTCAGCTGTCTACTGACTGAATGATTCATCAAAGATATTTGAGCTGAAGTTTGGCATGAATTTCTTCCTGAGTTCTGGAGAATACTGAAGGTCATAGGATTGCTATAGTACTGAGGAAGGCGCCGACTGTGAGGCAGCTGATGGTTGTGATGTAGCGAGAGGTGCTTGTTGCTGGTTTCCTGGGCTCTGCTTTGGGAATGGCATCTTGATTTGTAGGTATTGCTTGGCCTTGTGCCTTGTTTGCTAGCAATCCCTGTTCTTGGCTTTAAGGGAATGACTGACCTGACACAGGAGGCTCTTTGTTCTGAGATTTTAGTTACAACCTGCAACAGAAAGAAACCGTGATAGTCTGCATAGTTCTGCAGGGATGAATGTTCACAGGCCAGCCCTGACGTTAGCATTGCCCTGCTCCCTCGACAAAAAACAAGCTCTGTGGGTAATAAACATTTATGATGCTTAAATCTTCACAAACATGCATTTTTTCCTGTCTGTTTAAATATAAAGCAGCTGGTAGAAGTATAATAGTCACATGACTTCAGTGTTGGTCATAAACACGTTACACACCCCAGACAACTTGTACAAACATCTCTGGGACACATAAAAGCTTCAAAACACACAAGTTTACATGCACATTATACTGCAGAACAAACCATGGAGAACAAAGTTTAAAAACACACACACACACACACACACACACACACACAGTGTAGGTGCTCAGCTTTCAGACTACAGCAGGAAATCATTACATTAGCTGAAAACTCATCAAGGTCTGAGACGCCTTCTGGATGTTATGCAATGTATGAAATGATGAAATCAGGCACCACTACTGCCTGTAGGAGATACCTTCAGTACAGGATTCTGACCCGTCTGATCATTGATTTTAAGAGCTTATCTAATTATGGCTGCAGAGGCCTGAGCCCATCCAAGCTAACACTGGGCAGGAGGTGAAGTACACCAGTCCATCACAGGGCTAACCCATGGAGAGAGGGGAGACATTTCACACTCACATCCACACCACTCACTAATTAAAGTAAGATGGATGTCCTTGGAACCAGAGCACCTGGAGAAAACCCACTCTGGTGATATCATCATTATTAAATATGTACTACACTGTGCAGTTTTTGGAGGGTCAGTGCACGGTCACTTAAATACTTAGAGAGTGTAGAAGTGCTCCTCTGAAGTGCACAGGGCTGCACGTAACATAAGAGCCTTCCATTCGACATCGAACGATCCAACACAGCTTTAACGTTTCAGTCAGTGTTACCAGTTCATTGATTTATCAAACATTCTCATCATCATTGGGACTGATTCAGAGAGCACTGATACCAATGACAGAGGAACTCTATTAAGCAGCACGTGCTCCAGTCTCTATGCCTCTGTGTGTGCATCACAGCAGGAGCTACTGAGATGGACCATGTGTTCAAGACCTTTTACACTTCTCATTGAACCTGCAGTTCAAAACAGCTGGAAAAGCCCAAACAGAGCCACCTAATCTGTGCTAAAACTGATCAGGAATGTTCAATTTCCACACTGATGACATGACTGTACGCTTTTCACACAAGGAAACACGTAGAAAACGATGTCCAGACCTTGTTAGCCCTCCTGACGTGTAGGGAGAGCTGACGAGGTCTCAGGAGGTGTCTCCGAGCTCCCTCCAGCCCGTCCTCCTCCATCGTGTCTTTCTTCTTCTGTTCTTCTCTCTTTCGTCTCTCTCCCTCCTGCTCTGTGCCCGAGCAGTTAAAGGGCTCATGGAAGTGACTACTGCAGAGTCTGCAGAGCTCCTCCTCACAGACCTGGTCTCTCTCTGCACTGTGGCACAGTAAACAGACACAGGCAGCAGCCACTGTTTTAAAGTTGCACCACACAGATGTAATGATTTACACAAACATTCACAGTAGGTGAGTACCTGCTGTTCTGCATAACGTCCCAATTTTCTTCTCCTCAGCTGCAGCCTTCTGATTGGTGGAAAGACAGGAAGTCAAACACTGAGTGTCCCCTGGCTCCCTCTCTCGTTGTCGTGTTAAGAAGGCCATGCTGCTTGGCAGTGCTGCAGAACCTGAAGTGAAGGGGGAAATGCCATTTTTGAGTGTGTGTGCGTTTTCACATTTTTGTAGCTCAGTAATCTCCCACTTCATTGGTGCAACTGACTTTGACACTCCTGACCTTAAAAACAAAAGGAGCTAAATGTGCATCACCAAAACACCTGAATGAGTCATAAACTCCTCACGTTGCTGCAGTAAAGACGCTCTGATGGTCTAAAGAACCGTGGGGAATGGCTGCCATCTTTAGCTGGTACTAGCCAACTATCCTGCATTAGTAAAATATGGCTATATTTCTAAAATGCAAAATGAACTGAATTCTAAATTTGAATTCAAATTGAATTTTACTGCGTTGACTTTCACACTCTGAAAAGTGGACTGATGCTCCACTCTGTAACCTCCAGCTCTGACTCGGCCCGTGCTGTGGGCACATATCCTCGTACAGTGGGTCAAGGATCATGGGCCTGCACTCAGAGCGGCTCAGAGGATTCCTGGCTTCTGTAATCTGTCTCTGCGGGGGTCCTTATACTACGAAACTGAACCACAGACCGCCCCCAGTACATGTGTGAAAACATTTCAAGGCGCACATTGACCACCAAGGTTGGTGTGTCAATTCCTGGCTGCTCCAGTCTGCATGCCAAAGTGTCCTTGGGCAACATGCAGAACCCCGAGCTGCTTCTGATGCATCTGCTGGAATGAGAATGTTAGATAGAAAGCACTGAGCCACAGAAGGACGTGCCTGTGTGAATGTGTGTTAATGGGTGAGTGAGGCATGTTGGATAAAGCGCCGTGTAAGAACCAGTCCATTTACCATGTGACAGACATGAAAGGCTCTGCAGAAGCCGTGGAGAACATCATGCTGCCTGTAACATCGTTACAGTCTCATTGTCCTCCCCGACACTGGTGCAGTACGCAGGCAGTTCCTGGAGGACGAAGGGACTGATACCACTGCCTGACCCCCACACTCACCTGACCTAAATCCAGTGGAACACCTCTGGGACGTTTTGTTTCAGTCCATCCGACGTCACCAGGTTGCACCTCAGGCAGGAGATCGGTGATGCCCCGGTCCACCCAGGACACCATCATCATCTCTTTAGGAGCCCCGATGTTGCCGTGCATGCATGCATACAAGTATGCGTATGTCACAACAACTGAGCACCATTTTGAGTTGCTGCAATGGAATTCTGGCTACATGTTCCAGCCTCTGCATCACTCTGATTCTTTGACTTCATCCTCTGTAGGTTATTGGCTTCAGCATCCTTTTGCTCCTCACACAGTCCATATCAGGATAGACATGTGGCAGGATTTCCCCACTGAGATCTGATGTCTTCAAAGTGTTCTTTATAAAGTTATTGGCTGACTCAACTCTACATCAGTCCTTCTAATAGCTCTTGCACACACAGCATAATCACACAGTCTGTGTGCAGATCAGCATGTGAACAGCTCACAGCTTACCTCTTAAACAGAGAAAGGACAAAAAGTCCTCAGTCTTAGGACGGCGTCTGCTCAGACAGGTGACTACAGCCAGGCTGTGGGTGCTTTGTGCTGATGTCATCAACACCAACGGTCCTGGAGAGTTGGGCGGGGACTGAGCAAACTTCCCTCTGTGCGTGCAGCCGTGGTCTGAAGACACACACACACACACACACACACACGTTTATACACTTGCTCGACTCAAACAGTTCAGTCTAGTACAATCTTTTTGGGATGAATGTTCTTTAACACTATGATGTTTAGTTTTTCCTTAAAATGAGAAGATGCTGGATCATCAGAAATAAATCAATACTACTGTTGTGTTGTACAAAGGCCTTAACTCGACTGCCTGAGTGAAGCAGGTCAGTGTAAGGGTAAATGTGCGATCATGTTTCTGACATTACTGCTTTAAACAGAAAGGAATACTACATGAAACTCTACTGAATAAACTACAAAACTAAAGCAGAAGTCAGCTGTCAGTATTCAGTTTAATTTAATTGTATAGCATCAATTCACAATGAACACTCACCTCAAGGCACTTTAGACTGTGAAGTAAAGACCCTACAATAATACAGAGAAAATCAAACGACCCCCTGTCAGCAAGCACTTGGCGACAGTGGGAAGGAAAAACTCCCTTTTAACAGGAAGAAACCTCCAGCAGAACCAGGCTCAGGGAGGGACAGTCATCTGCTGTGACCAGTTGGTGCTGAGGGGGGAGAGAGCATTTCATTGGGCGATGTGTACTACGAAGAAAGTTCAACACAACGAGGCTTTGTTCAAACTCTGGAATCCCAGAGAAACTGGGAACCACAACAGCAGAAATCAACTTCCTTTGTTAATCCGGGTTCTCTGTAGAACGGGGTTCTTGTCAAGACATTTGTCTCTTTTTTCACATGAAATCTATAGACTGGGGAGCTGGCCATTTCAGTCCAGAGGAGCAGGTAGTGGCGAGCAAGTATAAGTATAAATACAAACATGCTGCAGTGTTAGCTTTCTAGCTCTCCAAGGAGCTTTCTAGCTAACACTTTCCAGCTAACACTGGCTCTGAAATGACCCACCCTGGCTCTAATAAACCCACCCTGGCTCTGAAATGACCCACCCTGGCTCTGATATGACCCACCCTGGCTCTAATATGACCCACCCTGGCTCTGAAATAACCCACCCTGGCTCTGATATGACCCACCCTGGCTCTAATATGACCCACCCTGGCTCTGAAATGACCCACCCTGGCTCTAATAAACCCACCCTGGCTCTGAAATGACCCACCCTGGCTCTGATATGACCCACCCTGGCTCTGAAATGACCCACCCTGGCTCTGATATGACCCACCCTGGCTCTGATATGACCCACCCTGGCTCTGATATGACCCACCCTGGCTCTGATATGACCCACCCTGGCTCTGATATGACCCACCCTGGCTCTGAAATGACCCACCCTGGCTCTAATAAACCCACCCTGGCTCTGATATGACCCACCCTGGCTCTGATATGACCCACCCTGGCTCTGAAATGACCCACCCTGGCTCTGATATGACCCACCCTGGCTCTGATATGACCCACCCTGGCTCTGATATGACCCACCCTGGCTCTGATATGACCCACCCTGGCTCTGAAATGACCCACCCTGGCTCTGAAATGACCCACCCTGGCTCTGATATGACCCACCCTGGCTCTGATATGACCCACCCTGGCTCTGATATGACCCACCCTGGCTCTGATATCACCCACCCTGGCTCTGATATGACCCACCCTGGCTCTGATATGACCCACCCTGGCTCTAGCACTCTGCATTTCTGTAGTGAGAGAAGTCTATTTAAGGCTGTTCTGTAATTACAGACCTTAATCCTTGGCCACAGTAAATAATCTATGATGAATTATTAAGTTTTATAAACTGTGTTCTACTGGCTACAACACCAGCCGTGTAACTCAAAAGTATAAATGCACATTTGTTGCACCGACACACCAACTGGTGCAAAAACACATGTTCCAGCTTCAGGTGGAGGAATCCCTGCAGGATGTCTCAGCAGGTTTGCATATGAGAAATTCCTCCAGCAGAGAGTCTGTGTTTGACTCCGGATCCCAGACTCGGAGCTGCTCTGCAGACGTTCAGTAAACACAGTGGAGAAGCCGCCTGGAGATCTTTATTGAAATTAATTTAAGCTTGGATCCTCTCTGACTGATAAAGATTGTGAGGTGTGAATTTTTTTCCAAATCGGCTTCTGAGTGGGACATGCCAGAAAGTGAGACGCCCTGCTGTGGGAACAGCGTTAGCTTGTTCCCGGAGCGGTGCTGCTGAAAGCACAGAAGGTTTCTGCAACTGCTTCCAATCACGCACACACAAAAGCAACATATGCATTAACACACTACGGCCTACCTCCTGTTGGCCGAGTCATCTCTGTCACAGCTGGCAGGACGACGCTGTCGAGGTCGCGTCTGTACGGACCAACTCCAGCCGGGCCGATCTGACCGACGCGCACCGTTAACTGCAGAACAGGAGAACAGTGAGGAGAACCCTCCTCCACCTACAGCGTCATATAAAGTAAGAATCCACGATGACCCAACAATCACTGTGCTGAAACATGGGACTGTGGCTGCCTTCCAGGTGTGCTCCTTTATGGAGAGTACCACATATGCTAGCACAATGCTAAGACTGCACATGACTGTGAGCGTGTGGGTGACCCACAGTCTCTGATGGTACTCACCCCTGAGACGTGTGGGAGAGCGGGACCTCAGAGTCCTGGCTGGCAGAGGAGGTGTGTGCGTGTTTTTAGGTGTGCAGGTGTGTTTGTGCTGAGCAGTGTGCGTAGCTTTAGCAGTTTTTGTGTATTTTGAGTTCAGCAGCGACAGTGTGCTGTGTGTTTTCTGTGAGCGTAGCGTCCTGGTTGATGCCGTGTGTGTCTGCTGTGCAACTTTGCCTTTAAACAGTTTTGTTGGGGTTTGTGTGTTCTGCAGTATCCGAGTACATTTATTCTTTGGGCGGTGTGAGTCCTCGGGCACGTCTTTCTTTGTGCGTCCGTGAGTGTGTAGGCGTTTTGAAATGTGCATATTTTGGGCAGTTTGTGTGTTTTTCTGTGTGTGTGTATTTAGTGGTGTGCATGTGGCTCTGTGTCGTGCTGTGTGCCTGTTCTTTCTTGCTTGTGCTTTTTTGTGTGTGTTAGGTTTTGTCAGTGTCTTTCGCAGAGCGTGTAAGTGTGTATTCTTTGATGTGCGTTTATGCGCACACTTGTGTATGTGTGAGCGTCTGTGCGTGGCGCGGTGTTTGTCTCGGAATTCCCTGAGAGAGAGGAAAAGCACTTTGCGGACCAGACGTTCTTCACACCACGGCATCCCGTCACTGATGTCCTGCAAAAGAAGACACCATCAGCTCCATCACCCTGGGGCATCAACACAATTGTTGTCATCGCATCTGTTTACCAAAACACAAAGTCACAGCTATACAAACTGATGGAAACGGTGACCCAGTGCGGAAAAATCCCCCCCCCCAGAGCCGACTTCAATTTCACCGCCCCACCCACAGCTGCTGGATTCAAACAGGAGCTGCCTGCCACAGTGGAGCAGGCTCAAAGAGCAGCACATCATCCAGGACCTAAACGAGCAGCTGAGGAGCAAAGTCTCTGACGTCTAGCGGTCTGAAAGGGTTACGGAGCCATTTCTGAGGCTTTGGGACTGCAGAGAACCACGAGGAGAGCCGGTATCACACATGGAAAACACCTGGAACAGTGGGGAACCTTCCCAGGAGCGGCCGGCTACCAAAATGACTCCAAGAGAACATCAAGGCCTCGTCCAGGAGGCCACAGAAGAACCCAGAACAACATCTAAAGGACTGCAGGCCTCACTTGGCTCAGCTAAGGTCAGAGTTCATGGTTCAACAAAGAGAATGGGAGAAAACCACTGCTGACCAACGAGAACACAAAGGCCCGTCTCACATCTTCCAACAAACATCTGGATGATCCCCGAGACTTCTGGGAAAATATTCTGTGGACCGACGAGACGGAAGCGGAACTTTCTGGAAGGTTTGAGTCCCGTTGCCTCTGCACAGGGTCATAGGGCAGCGGGTTTGGTTGAAACTGCGTTCAGTGGCTCTCTTTGATATTAAAATGTGTTTGATGATCTGAAACATGAGCAAATATGCACCAAACACAGTGTTTGACAGCCCTGCAGACTCACACTTGAAATGAGTTCCACTTACGTATTTCTTTCTGATGATGTTCCGTTTGGGCCTGTCTGAGCTCATCGTGCTCGGCAGAGAAGACGGACACATGAATTATGGAAATCTCTTTGACCCTTTGTTGTGTTTTCACTGCAGCTGCAGAAATAAACATCCTTCTGCTTCTTCCTGCACAAGAATTAAGAAATACACAAACCCAAATTTAATATTCAGCTCTACAACATCAGCTCCTGGGCTTGGACAGCCCCACTGCCCCACGCCACAGTGTCCAGGTGTGGTTCACAGGTGGGTTCGGTGTTACGAAGGTGGTAAATGGACGGGTCGGTACAGCGCATGCATCTGCTCTACCTGAGCACTCACATTTGGGGGATTTACGCCTTACACCTGGACCACCCCAGAATAGTTTCCACTTTGTCCAGCAGGTGGCGCTCAGCCTGGGTTCAGCTGTAGGACTCCTGCTGCTGCACATATCAAGTGCTTGGTTTTTAATGTTGGACTTTTAGAAAAAACACGTTTTTCATTTTTGCATTTCAGTACTGGCGCTGGTTATTGATCTGATTTAGATGATAATCACTGGAAATGCTGCTCAACAGCTGAGAGAAAGAAGCTGCAAAGAGCTGATTGGTCAGTGTTGTTGGGTCTCAAACAGCCTTTGAGGAAACGGTTCCATCAAAAATGGAAATTCAGTATTTATTTAACTTTGATGTTTGAAGTTAAAACCTTTACAGAGAGAGCCTGTAACTGAGCTCACTCATGCTGAAGCCTTTAAGGTAAATTCACTCAAGTTTCAGTTTGAAGCCAGCTCAGCCCAGCGGGGCTCACAGTGAGGGCTAACTTGGATAACCATGAGCTCTGCCACAGGAACGATGTCCTGGCAGAGCAGACGGAGCGAGCGGCGATGCTCTTGCTGTTCCGGGATTTGTGAGCTGCTCCTCGGTGCTGTTGGAGAATGAGCTGGAGTGTAAATAACCGCAGTTGTGCCATCACTGTTTTCACCTTGCTGAAAATCCGTCTCTGGGCTCCTTGATGCATATTTCTATATTTAGTCGTGTTGTGTGTTTTTGCTGCGTCTGGAAAATGGCGGCTCTGTGTGGAGTGGTTCTCACTACAGCAGCAGAGTGGAACTGGAAACATGCAGGACACAAGGAAGCAGAAGATTCCTCAGTGAGGAGGCAGGGAATTCTGGGATAAAGGTTGCTTATAGGGCAAAGCCTCTGGTTTAGCTTCTGGGGCAACAGACAATATTTTAATAGCAGACAGGTCAATAAACAGACACAGCTCTAAATCATTTTCAGCAAACACCGTCTCTCTGACTGAACACAAACAGGTTACCTGCATGCAGCAGCAACAACACAGTCGACAAACTGAACCACAAAGCTTCTGTTACCACATCTCTGGTGCCCACTCACCATGTCTGCATACAGGCATTACAAGTGAGCACCCCCAGTGGGTACTGAAGGTGAGACGTGGGTCTGTGTGGACTGTGGCTGATGTGGAGAGTGGATTTTCTTCCATTTAAAAAGGCTTTCAGAGAAAGCACCTTCATCCTGTCAGAGCAGGAAAACTAAACGGATGGCAGCGGGAACGGTTATTAAAGCAGTCTGCGCTGATCCGGGAACGGTTCCCTGTGCCGGGCATGCACGAGCCTAAAGGCAGCTCTACAGGTGAGTCTCAGGTGTGTTTGTGTAACTGCAGCTCAGGCTCCACGTGCAGAGTGACCTACGACAGATAATCACGTGACTATAGGTGACCGAGTCTCTCGTTAGCAGCGATGGTGCAGGGCTCACCTGCTTTGTCTCAGCCTTCCACCGTGCATGACTTAGCGCCTTCACTCTGGACATGTACCCACTTTGATCACGTCATCAAAGCAGACGCAAACAGCCCACTCCCACTGGGTTACCGGCCTACAATCACCAAACATCCGCAGACGCGTCTGTCGCTGCACGGAGCACTGAAATGCGGACGGATGGCCACATGTCTGCGGATCATTGAATAAACACGCAGATACCTGTACACAACACAACACAACACAACACGCGGCGCATTAACACAGCGAGTATCGAACAAAAACGGACACACCTCATCCAGGATCACCGGCCTGTAGCACCGACACATCGACATCCTGAAAGACCGCCTCCAACAAACCGGAAAACGGCAGCTCGGGAGAGATGTCCCGCCGATTCAGAGCGCCGTTATCCGCGGCTCAGGGTGCCGCTGGGAGTCGGTGTCCGCTGGCTTCTCAGCACCAACGTGAGCCGCAGCCACCGCAGGAAGGCCAGCCCGGTGAGCCAACCACGTGACCCGGAAACACGTCTGCTCTGCAGAACAGACCTGGATCAAAGCCGGCATGTTTTTATTTATGTTTACAAACAAAACCAAACATTAATACAGAGGATCAGATGGGCTTCAAATTAATGAAAGCAAAAAACAAAGAAACTATTTTTAATAGCGAGGCTTACAACAAATCAAAGTTGTTTAACCACCGTTAGAGACTCTCACAAACAGCAAATTTTCAAAACTACATAAATTTGGATTAATTTAAAAAATCCGCATTAATGAACAAAAACATTTCCCAGTAAAATTAAATTATCAATTAAAAATTATACCAAATTTAATTATTGTTAGACTCAGATATAGCAGTTTGATTCCCTGAGCCTGGAGCCACCCCCACATCCTGCCCCAAGAGTCCTCAGTAACACAACACTGACGAAAGGACGATCTAAACCAGGGCTGTTCAACTCCAGGCCTCGGGGCCGCTGTCCTGCAGGTCTTAGATGAATCACCTCCTCAGTATGCACTCAAGTTCTCCAGAGTCCTGCTAATGACTTCTACATTTGACTCAGGTGTGTTGGCGCAGTTCAGTAAAGACTGAATATGCTAATACATTTATTATATTGTTCATTTTAGGACAAAGCTGTGTGTGTGTGTTATTTGGCAAAATTAAGAGAAATAAAGCTCCAGAAAATTTTTTTAATTTCTCAGTCAGGATGTGTTCCTTTATCTGTGTGAATGCTGCTGATAATAAACTTCATCGTGAGCTGCTCTGCCTTTCTGCTGATTTTCATTTTATATGTGGCTAACATGCCTGCAGGAAATCAGAATAAATAAACTCAGCATAAGTTACAGACTGTGATTATAGATGATTAGAGATGTTTTACTTTCACAGTCTCTTGTCCCTATGCTTTGTTTAGTTTAGTCTCATCAGTGTATTACATTCAGCTGTGCCCCTCACCTGTTGGCTGTTCCCTGATTACCTTGTGTGTGTATTTAAGTCCTCAGTCTGTGTCTGGTCCTTGTTGCATTGTTGATCTCCCTATTGTGTGTCCTCCCGTCTGCATTGTCTTGAGTTGTAGTTCTGGCAGGTGTCCAGCCCAGTGTAGTTGTGTTTATTATTTTCTTGTCCCTCAGATAAACCACGTTAAGTTTCAGTCTTGTCAGTGATATACATCCACAGGGTCAGGAACGCTGGTGAATAAATATTCAAGGACGATAACTTCAATAACAGTTTACACTTTTAAACTTATTTTTAAATTATGATTGTTAGCATCAGCTGCACCAGACCCAGCAGCAGACCAAGACAAAAACAGAGCCTGAATTTTTAAAAAAAGGATGGAAAAACAGCCTGAATGGAGGATGCTGCGGGCAGGAGGCAGAAACGGAGGCCAACCAAAACTTAGTGACCCGGCCAGAGGCTGAGGCAAAGCAGTTCAGGAGGCCGGCTGGGTGGCCCAACACACAGGTGAAGAAACTCAGGGGGTTGACCACGTGGCCAGAGCGACGTGGAGCAGGACCCCCTGGAGGCTCTGGCTTGAGCTCAGGACACCTGGAACTGGCACTGACTCTGGCAGATTGGGACTCATCGGCTCCGGACCCTCTGGCTCTCTGAACCCTCAGGTGAGGACCAACCCTGGTGAGGACAACCCTCAGGTGAGGACGCTGCAGCAGATGACCTTGAAGACTGAAGGGGCGGTGCAGCGGACTCCAAGGGTGACTGTGTTACGGCCCTGGCCATATGTCTGTTGTTTCTCTTTAAGGGGCTGGGAGTTCTCTGCAGGTCCCCCTCTCCTGACTGGCTGACACTGGAGGCTTGGCTTACAGCATGTTGACTGCTGGTTGGACCCTGACATCAGCTGACGGCTTAAAAGCCCATCCACGGGGGCAGCAGCAGTCCTGGTGTCAGTCCTGTGCTTACAGTGTGTCTGTTTGTAAGTACTTTCTTTTGATTTGTGAAGCAGGAGGAGCTGCCATTTTCTTTACACTGTTTTCTCCTGTTTTGGGTGCTAGGCAGGTGGGGTGAGTGACTGTCTTTTGTTAGTTTTTGCTTTTGTAGGGTGTGGGTAGCACTTCCTTGGGAACAGCTGTTTTGTTTGTTATTTTGGCCTTGGCTCAGCCCGCAGCCTAAGCTTCTGGATTATTCTAGTTTTGTTTCCTGTTTGGCATCCATTTACTCAACACCTGAGCGAAGGCGATGCACACGCAGACTTAACAGAACACCAGGAATAACAGACACAAGAGACCCCCAGCACGAGGGAGGGAGACTGAGGGAAAACTAAACTGTAAGACTAAGGGAAGGGAAACCTAAAGCACACACAAACAAATACAACTGGAAGGGACCCAAAACACTAAAAAGGGGTCAAGACACCAGCTGAGAACCTGAACAGTGAGGAAAACTAAGGAACACAACCTGAAGAATAAAACAAAACAACTATACACTGGGCTAACGGCCCAGGACCATCAGGTTGTCACTTAAAGTAGCCAGTTTGGAATCACTACACACAATTTTCTTAATGGCCAGCTCACAAAAAGAACAGTGTTGACTTGAACTGGCAGAGAAACCGGCCCAGAGAGGGTCTTTAACCTTTAACAGCGGGTGATTGCTGCTGATACTGGTGCTGGTTAACAGAGCGTATCACTGCTGAGACATTGGATCAAATGCACTTTGAATTACTGTGATTACGTGACTGTTTGTCCTGTCAGAAAAACCCAGTACAGGGTTATTACAGTAATTGTTGCTGGAAGTCGGTGAACAGCAGCACTTTTGAAGCTCTGGTGGGCCCATGGTAAATAAAGGGTTGATGGCCTGGTCCCAGCACACACAGGCTGAGGGGAAGGTGTGAGCTGAGGCTGCACAGGGGCTGAGCAGAGCTCGGTGTGGCAGCAAGCTGGGGCTGCTGAGAGCTTCCTCCTACGTAAGGGAGGAGGAGGCACAGGAACGGCAGGCTCCTCTTCCTCAACCCACATTTGCACCAAGAATGAGGCTGGCGAGGAAAAGTCTGGGGGCAGCAATGTGGATGGGCTGCTCCGCTGCGACAGCAATGGCGAGAAAAGAATAATCTGCTGCGGTGGAGAAACTTTTATGTGGAGCTGCAGCTGTGATGAGGTGTGGGAGCAGGAGGCCCGGGAAGTGACACCAGGTAAGTCTTGGGTAACTTCGATAGTAATGTCCCTAATCAAAACATGCAACGAGTCCAGAAACCAGCCGATGCCATTCCTGTAGCACTCCTGTAGCACTCAGCTTCCTCACTGTCCAAATTGTGACCTTCTGTAATTCCTCTGACAGGGCTGAGACTGCTGGGACCATTATTTGGTCAAGCTATGGTGGTGTGGCAGGCATGGTTTGGAACCAAACACAGTACTCAGCAGACAGATGTAACTTAAAAGCTTTATTACTCAGCTTTCAAACAAAACTTCCACGAGGCAGAACCAAGAGACCGGAGGCCAAAAAACAGGAACAGACAGACAAACCACAGAGAGGGAAGCTACTGATGACAACAACACAAGGACACACACAATATATACACACCAGGTAATGAGACAATGGGAAACAGCTGGGAGGGAAACACGGAAAGCAAAACACAGCACACGGACTAAAGACACTATCAAAATAAAACAGGAAGCGTGAAAACAGGGAAACAGACTAGACGGGGGAAGCAAGAACACTGAGGAAAACCAACAACACACTAACCGCTCCTAAACACTGAAACACAAAAGGCCCAGGACCACGACAGTTAACAATGCTAGAGTTCTTTGGGACCCTCTGGATAAGCCCAAAGGCCTATTAGGAGGACGTTTAAAGGACACGCATCATGCAAAATCCACTTTTTTAGCCCTTAAATCCATTTTGTTGTGTACTTTCAGTGTGCAGCAGTGCAGGAAATTGAAATGGCGGATTCATGTAGATTGGTTAGCTGGATGTCCAGGACATTGTTTAGCAGTTCCACAGCAAATACTGTGACATCAGAGTGCAGAAAACATCACAGGGAACAGAGTAAACTGAACAGACTGAAAAATATGACCCAGAAAGAATATAAAGATATCTACACAGCACCGGGACAGAATGCATTTACATTTCCTGCACTGCTGCACACCGAAAGTACACAACAAAATGGAGTTAAGGGCTAAAAAAGTCGATTTTGCATGATGCGTGTCCTTTAAAGAGACCGCACCAAAACGAGCTGCTCTAAGGCGCGCCTCAGAAAAGGGGTCAGAGAGGGGTCAGTGAAGCTCTGCAGTTCTACTTTAGACCACAAGGGAATGATTCACATCTGAGACATGGCGTCATAGCAACTCTGGTCTGCAGCTCTGACTGTACCTGGTTACAACTGTTAAATAAGTTCTGTAATAGTATGATATCCATTCTTCATTATAATTGTGCTTATGTTCATATGTATATCTCACTGAGATAACTGTATTAAAGGTGATCAAGAGAGGCCTGCATGAGGGGAAACGTTTTATAATCTCCGTTAGGCATTCCTCTAATCTGACTACTTGTTCTCGGTAATGAGTAATTAGTAGTAGTTACTATTTACAGTCCAGTAATCAGATTAAAGTTACTTATCCAGGTGACTGTGCGTTACTTTGTCATCTTCCTCAGTACAAAGATATATTTTTGTTTTTTCTTGCGTCTCGGGGAGTGACGTCAGACCGATGCAACAGCTGCGTCCCGTTTTCATCATGAGGACAACAGCACACAGACACACAAACTAAACAATGGAGGGAGGAAATACAGGCACTGTTGTGGGTCTGTGTCAGCTCAAGATGACAACAAGGTTAGTTGTGCACTCTGTGCTGGGACAAAGTGCTCTCTAGCTTCAGAAACACTACGTCAGGTTTGAAGGAACACCTGGAGTCACGGCGCAGTTACACTTACAGAGCGAGTCCACCAGGTGGAGCAGCAGAGCTGGCCCCCCAGGAGGCCCCCCAGCACCAAACAACCAAAGCTGGACTTCAGTCCAAACCAGTAAGAAGAGAGCTGAAGGAGCTGGGCGGACAGGATGTAGCAGAGGAAATGCTGCCCTTAAACACGGCTGACTCGCTAATTTTAGGCTCTAATTTTAGGAATATTGCACTAATGCTAAAAAGTGGTCCTACATATTATAGGTGTCATGGTGTGTGGAGGTGAGGGAGGACCCACATGTTGCAGTTACAGTCACTGCTCTCTGGAAACAGCCTCACAATCCTGGAGTATCTTCTGGGCCTGTGCACAGACAGTAGGAGTCCTTGTAGCCCTCGTGTCAGACTACGTTTGAGTTGTGTACTTGTGTTTATTCTTCACGTGCTCTCAGACCACTGAACACCAGTGAAAGAATACAAATTAAAATTTGAACATTTCAAGGAAAACTCCATTTTAACCTATCAAAAATGCAAAATTGCCACAGTTGGTGTTTTTGCTTCCTGGTTCTAAACAGTCTGCACTTTATTCATATAGCAGCTCTTTTCCAGTCATAGTGATTTTTCATTTAAACCTATGGCAAGTTTCCTCATAATTTTCATTAAAAATGTATTTATTGTTGAATATCAGCACGTGCAGGTTAAATTCTTGGCTCTATCCTGTGAATGGTGGAGAATCAGAGCAGAGTTTCTCACCTTAGGCTGACCGATCGAGTGCTCTCTGCCCTCCAGCTCATTCTTTTTTCACGTCCAGCCTTTCATAGCTGTGAACACTTCCAGGCTCTGAGCTTATATTTAATTTTAGTTGTCCTTTTCCCCCAAAGAATCTAGTATAGTTTAGTATCATACTGCAACAATGCAATGTTTCATCACAGTGAGGGTAGTTCAAAACATTAGAATATGAATCTATTATTTTTTAAGTGTTTAGTGTACAAGGCTCAAAGTAAAATTAAAATCTGACCTTTTATTAGTTAGCATTCTAAATTCCCCAAACAAAGCAAACACATGAGGCTGGGAAACCCGCACACTGACACAGGAAACGAAGGCCGTATATCCATTCAGGACCTAATCAGGAGATTGGAAACATGTATAAGTACTGACTCAGGGGGGCTCAATACTTTTGCACACCGCACTTTTCAGTTTTTTATTTGTACAAAATGTTTTGAATCATGTATAATTTTCTTTCCACTTCACAATGGTATACCACTGTGTGTTGGTCTCTCACATTAAATTCCAGTGAAATATATTTATGTTTGTGGTTGTAATGTGACAAAATATGGAAAAGCTCAAGGAGGATGAATACACTGTATATTAGACTAATCAAGGACGGTAACAGGAGGTAAAACTACATGCAAAGCACAAGAGACTGTCAAAATAAAACAGGAAGCAACATAACAGGGAAACAGATTGAGACAAACTCGACAACATGGGAGAGAATACAGAATGGCACGACTTAGCTAAAACACAAGCAATCAAATACAAAACACAGCTCTACACTAACAGAAGCTAGGATTCCACAACATCAAGATCTAATTCAGTAACATTATTACACGATATCATGGACAATCAAGTTTGACTTAATGAGGTTTGGTTAAATGCTGATTGCCATTCTACTTTAATAACTGAATATAATATTATTATGAAACCGAAAGCAAAAGAACCAATCAAACAAAAACATCTGGCAAAAAATGAGGAAGGCATTGCTGAAGGAGAACAGTGTCCCAGGATCTGCCTGCTGATGCATCAGTGGGTCCGAATTTCCACTGCAGTCTCCCCTCAGATAAACGCTTCACACCATTCTTCTCCTGCTCTTATGACGTCCCAATGCCAACCAAAAGTGCCACCAAAAAGCAAAAGTTTCCCAGAAAGAACAGACCGATCAGCAGACCATCACCTTTTACCTGACAAAGCAATGCAAATTACATTAAAATCCTCACAATGATTGATGAGTACATGCTTTTATATTTCTTTCAGCTTACCAGTGCTGATTCCAGCTGTGCAGGAGTGCTCTCTAAAACCCAGAGCGGAGAGAACGGTTAACACTGACCTTACCCCACACATTTATTTCAGTTTGACCAATTTTATTTTGAATTATTTGATTTATAATGGGAGTTTAAATTATATTAGTTTTAAGCTTTTGTTTAATTTCATTTTTTTATTCATTTAAATACCATTTAAACCATTTTGAAACAAACAATATAGAAACAAAATGTTTTTGGCTTTAATTCAAAGGGTTTTACAAAAATTTACATCAACTATTTAGGAATTACAACCAGTTTTATACAGTCTTTTTTTTTTGTCCTGCACTTGACTGGCAGGTGAGGCCTGTTCCCCTTTTTCATTTCATGAAATGCCTGAAAGACCACAGAACACAACAAAAGTACACGAGGACAGCATTTCCACGGTTAAGAAAAACAGCTTCACAGCATCTAACCAAGTCAAGCCATAGTGGGCTGGCCCACAGAAAACCCTCATTGGCCCCACTCTGGGTTAGCCCTTGCAGGCCCCACAGTAGTTTTACCCCTCAGGGCACCATGGCGATTTACTGTGGGCAACCCGAAGTGGGCTTGCCCATAGAAAGCCATATAGGTCTCCCAAAGGGCAAAACTGCTGTGAGACCTGTGTGGACACCCCCACATATTTGCTGGTTGCTTACACTCCAGAACAGGAAGGCCAGATTAGACTTTGCCAGAAAACATAAAAAAAAAAGAGCCTAACCAGTTCTAGGGGAAAAAATCTTTGCAGAGATAAAACCGAGCTGTCCTTGTACCAGAATAATGATCAAAGTGTGGAGAAGGAAAGAAAAAGCTCAGAATCTGAAGAGTAACACATCATCTGTCAAACACAGATGATGCTACACCACAGACATATATGACTACCAATGGAACTGGGCCACTAGTGTTTACTGATGATGGGACTACTGATAGAAGTAGCCGGACAAGTTCTGAAGTAGAGGTGGCACTGACCAGACAACCCGCAATGCAATATTACAACACTTCACTCATGACACAGTATTATTGTGATTTTTTTTTCACATTTTGTTATATGCTGAGTATTGCAATAACAGAGTGTGATTTATCACCTTTTTCATCTGCAAATTTTGCCCTCAAAGTTAAACTTTGTTTTATCCAGTAAGAGAAAGATATCACACCTCAGGTTTTTTTTTTACAGCAAATGAGAACTCCAAGCACACCAACATCGTCACCACAACCTGCCATGACATCAGTCGGTCACAGAACATCTGTGGTTCAGGAAATAGAGCAGGTCATCTACTAATTGGAAGGTTGGTGGTTCGATTCCGGTTGTTCCAGTCTGCATGCCAAAGTATCCTTGGGCAACATACTGAATCCAAAGTTGCTCTCTGATGCAACTGTCGGAGTGTGAATGTGTGTGAATGTTAGCTGTAGAAGGACATGCTTGTGTTAATGGGTAAATTTTATAGTGCTCTGAGTGTTCAGCTAGAGTAGAAAAGAACCTTTCCATTTACAGAATGTGAAAAAAATTCAATATAATCACTGGGCAACCACCATTTTTTTGCAGATGTGAGGAGGTTGCTGTCCTATTGACTGAGCCATTAGCCTCATCAATTTGAAAAAATACAGATATTTGGTGTCTCTGTATAGATACCATATCACCACACAAAATATCACAATACACAGATCTTTTCAGTGTCTTGCCCAAGGATACTTAGGCATACAGACAGCCAACCTTCCGATTAGCAGATGAATGTGCTACTTCCTAAGCCACAGCCATCTCAATTATGTAGAAAATGACTGATCAATTCCTAAACAGTTACATTTTAGTAAGACCCCTGAAGTTGAACCTGAAAGTCTGCACTTCAATCACATTTTGAATGTTTGATTTAAAACCCAGTGTGGTAGAGTCCAAACCTCAAAAACATACTCAGCAGATTAGAAACCCAACTGTAGTTCAATATAATCTCTTTTTTATGTACTCATTTCACATTTACTGACCCAGGACAATCATATGTCAACCACTTACTGTAAGCATAATGAATGGGCCATTCTTACCTACTACCCATAGTTTTCTAAACATGCATCTAATGTGCAAGACAATTTATATATCTAATAACACACGGTCTTTATCTTACAGAATAATGTGCACTGCCATGACTGCTGCTGTGATCTACCACTATAAAAATGAAACTCAACATGGAAGTATCTTCAGTAGTGGCCTCAGACTTATAGACCCAGTTGTACCTCTGAATAATGGGTATCACCTAAAGTAAATATACAGGTGGATGATGATTCTGCCAGAACAGCCTCAAATTAGCCACTGGATCCCTTCACTGTAGAAGTCAAAGCTCTTAGACGGTGTTACCTCAGGGTGTCGGTCCAGGTATTATCTTACTGTTTTACTCTCATCTTCATTAACCTGCTCTCTCGCTGCTCTGGTGTGTCCCCAGTGGTGATTGGTTGCTGATGGATCGCAACACAATATAAACCCGGAGAAGGCGGAGCCTGGGGGTTCTGCAACTGGCGTCCTGTCACTTCCCTACTCCTCCCACCAGATCTCCATCGCCATCTCCTGTGTGTTGCTCATAAAGCTCTGTTTGTTGTATGCAGTTTGAGAGGCAGATACCAGCATAACTGTTTTTAGTTTGGGTATTAATTAGTTTAGTTAATGAATTAGTTAGCCTGAATCCAACAGCCCACTGTGTGCTTGGTTCACAGTCTCCTTCCTTTTTAGGTGTTTTGGCCGGGGCTCCCATCTCTGAGTAACATGATGTCATTATTAAAAGCTTGTTGAGTCACAGCTGTTTGTGGCGTTTTATATGTGAGGTTCTTTTTGAGCAATTAAGTTAGGGACCGTGACAGGTGTTCATTTCATTTATCACCTATTTGTGTTTTATCCCAAGAAGACCTATTTTATTTCACCATGTTACTTGTCAGACAACCTCTAGAAGCACTTTAAACAGTTATGATTGATGTCTTCAGTCACTTAAATGAGAAAAAAGAAAAGTTCACCTGTATGCTTAATTTTCCAGTCATGGACCTCCAACACGATGTAAAACAGAACTTCCCAGCCAAGGAAGCCACCCATCACTTTCATCAGCCACGCATTAGTGCTGTCAATCAAGTCCAGGCCTGTAAATATGGCCGCCACTGTGTGACACACAGAAATGGGCATTTCAAGACTAGCAGCATGAGTCAGAGTGTGTCTGCTGTTGAAAATGTTTCTGAACGAGTGCCAAACAGCATCAAGTAAAACGAATCTTACCAGCTATAGCTTTTATTACCACTGCATTTAAAAAATGTGACCAGTTGAACAGATATCTCCTATCAAAGAAAAAGAATCAATATGAAATCATCAGCTGCTGAAGGCCTTGTAAGAAAAGAAGAGCACAGGTCATTTGTTGAACAGTAGGTACTACCTAGCTTTCAGGCTGCAATACTGGCTAAAACAATGTACCTGAGAGCAAAGTGATCTGCTACCATGATGAGGTACTATCAGGTCTTTAAGAAATGAACATATGGCAGGGCCTGATTATGCAAGTTTTCCTATGTGAGGATTGTGAATTTAACAAGGAGCCAATGAAGAGAAGAAACATGCTCCTCTTTCTGGTCCCTGTCAGTAACTCTCAGAGGTTATCAATGGCACTGATAACTGATACTTTGCAGAGTTAGCATCATTAGTAATTAAGGAGGTGCTGCCCCATCCCTGTTGTTGATGGTGCATTCAAAAGTTGTTGAATAATTTCACCAAAGAAAAAAATAGATTGCAGGCTAATATTTAATGTGCTTAACGTAGTAGCCCAAATAGAGTACTCTGAAATGTCTCTTGGCCTGCAATAGTAAACTCCAAACACACACAGATGGGTACATACAGGTGATGTTGTGGTCCGCAGCGCAGCAGAGCCCCTATAGGCTGGATCAATGAGAGGATCATCACCAGGCAGCCCAACACTGGATGTGCCCCCTGGAACCCAAACACACCATAAATATCAGTCTGACAGCTGTTTGAATGTGTTTGAGGAAGAATTCAAGAAACACTGATTTTAAGTTTTCAGTGATGAGTATACACTGCCTGGCCAAAAAAAGTCGCCACCAAAAAAGAAAAGGTCACACACTAATATTTCGTTGGACCCCCTTTAGCTTTGATTACGGCGCGCATTCGCTGTGGCATTGTTTCCATAAGCTTCTGCAATGTCACCAGATTTATGTCCATCCAGTGTTGCATTAGTTTTTCACCAAGATCCTGCAGTGATGATGGCAGACTTCTGAACACTGCACAAAGCCTTCTCCAACACATCCCAAACAGACTGACATCTTTTCCACGACCACGCGATGTGTCTTTGGACGTGGTTGTTTAAGAAATGAGAAGCAACTCATTGCACCAGCTGGGGTTAAATAACTTGCTGCCAGCTGAAAGATAATTGCCCATGAGTAATTATTCAAGAGGAGGCTTGTACCATTTGCTTAGTTAAATCCAGGCTGGCAACTTTTTTTTGGCCAGGCAGTGTATTTTTGAATGAACTAAAAACAAAGTGACAAACTGCATGCAGCATTTTAGACTAGGGGTCTAAACTACTGCACATAAATAATGCACATAAATGATATTGACAGTACCCTCCAATGAGTTGCAAACACCTTCCAGTGGTAAATCTACTCATATAGCACCTTTCAGAGCACTTCCTACTGCATGTGTCATTCACCCAGTCTCATGCATAAATTCATATAGTACTTTTATATATGCCTAAGGGCTCAGTATACCGCCCAAGGATGTCATCTACAGACTGAAGGAGCTGGGGATTGACCCACGACCTTCTGATTGGTAGACGACCTGCTCTACTAAGGTAAAGCCTCCACAAATAACAGCAGGATGAAAAGACAATAGCCAGAGTTATTTTATGCCTCTTTCATACCAAAGTAACACCAGTGCAGGTTCCAGGACATCAGTGCCTCTGGGAGAGGCTACAACAAGAATAGTCCAATAATCTGCAGTTAGTAGATATCCAGGCACTCAGTGGATTTATAAGCCACTATTGTGTGTCATTAACTTTTGTCTACTCCATAGTTTGTGTTTTGTCCTGTTGGTTGCTCATGGTGTCACTATGTCCTCTTTTTAGCCCCACAGCGAAAGGCTGCAGACGACTGTCCTTCCTGAGCCAGGCTCTGTCACGGCTAACTGTGTGGCCTGCAGGATTCGACCCCAGAACGCAGGCTCACAGCACAACTGAACCTAACAGTTTATTTGGGAAGTGACAAGAAACAATATACACAGTTATACTGGAGCTGCTCGGGTGCAGGGAGACACACAGCATGGTAAACACTGACGACAACACAGACCATATATGCACAGAGACTAACAAGAGAACAGGCAACAGGTGGGGAGCACAGCTGCGGGAAATCATAACAGACGAGACCAGGAAGTCAAACTAAACAGAAACAAGGACTGACAAAGTAAAACAGGAAACAGTGGAGTACTGAGACAGAAATGAAGATGAGACACAACACTGGGAATAAAACTAAATACAAAACACACAAGGCGAAGGACATGGCGCAGAGGGACAGACTCGACACTGGGACACAGACAAGAACAAAGGGAACCAGGAATGGAATAATGGTAACTAACTAATAACAGGACTCAGTAAAACTAAGAAACTAAGAACAAAAGAGAACAAAACACCAAAGGTCCAGCACCATGACCGGAGCGGGTCCTCCTGCTAAACGGCACGTCTCTGTCCACAACAAACCCAAGTGCTTTCATTAAATTCCACTGATCTGATCTGGATGGACTCAGCCACAGGTTGTGCCTGCCACAATTTATCCCTCAACAGTATCTTAATGTTCTGAACCTGTAGAAATGGGGCCTGGTTCTCAAAAGGCACCGAGTCTCTGCACCAGCACTGGGAGTAACTGAGTAACAGAGTGAATCTCACACAAAAACAAAGCATTTAAAAATACTGAAGTAGTACCACAAACACTCATCCTGGATGTATTCCCATGCTGCAAGAACATCTAGGAGAGGCTTGTGCACAGACAGACATGTGGACGTACACACACACACACACACAAAAACTAAAGTAATATTAATAATAAACTTTTTCCTAAACAATAAAATAACTTAAATGAACAACTGGTTGAAAACTTGACTGATATTAAGATTAAAATTAAGACTGAAATTAAGATACTTTTGGGTCAGCCACGTTCAAACAGCCAAAAGCTGTGAATTATATGTATATGCTAGTTTTTATGATTATTTTTGCAACTTTATCATCGTGTGAAATAGGTTGTAAAACTTTGCAAAGTGTTCATGTGTATTAAAAATGATGCACAACTTTGAAGAGGAGCATTGAATTTTTTTCCTTTTCCAGACACTGCAGAGTGGTTGTAGAATGGTAGCCAATGTCCCTAAGGGCACGTAGCGCCAGGACACCCTAAGTTGCACGTTGATAATCGATTTTGTAATTGTATCATCAGTTCTGCGGCCGTATGTTTTGGACACTCGAGTGAAGAGATGAGCTGGACTGTCAACTGATCACCACCTGGTGGTGAGTGGGATCAGGTGGTGGGGGAGGATGCTGGACAGACTAGGGGCACCTAAACATATGAGGGTGTGCTGGGAACTCCTGGCAGAGGCCTCAGCTTGTGACATCTTCAACTCCCACCTCCAGCAGAACTTCGAGAGCATTCTGAGGGAGTCTGAGGACATTGAGTCTGAATGGACCGGGTCTGCACCTCCATTGTTGAGGCTGCTGCTCAGAGCTGTGGCTGCAAGGTGGTTGGTGCCTGTCATGGTGGTATCCTGAACCAGATGGTGGTTACCCGAGGTGAAGGGAGCCATCGAGCTGAAGGAGTCTTATTGGGCTTGGTTAGCCTGTGGGACTCCAGACACAACTGACGGGTACCGACAGGCCATGCGAAATGTGGCTCGGGTGGTGCCTGAAGCAAAAACTCGGGTGTGGGAGGGGTTCCATGGAAGGCCATGGAAAAAGACTTTGGGACAGTATTGAAGTGATTCTGGAAAACCGTCAGGCAACTCAGGAGGGGAAAGCGGTGCTCTACTCACACGGTCTATAGTAATTATAGTAATTATTGTAGGGTCTTTGCCTTACAATATAAAGCGCCTTGAGGTGACTGTTTGTTGTGATTTGGTGCTATATAAATGTCACAGGGTAACCTGTGCCCTGTAGGACTAAATGCTTAATGGCCAATAACAGACTGCAGAGACTTCTATTAGTTATAACATCTTGCCGGCAAAATAGTTTTCTTTCAGTAGTAAATGTGAGGTCAAAGAGTACTTTGGTCCAGTCCTTCATTGCCTTACTTTAATTTCAGTTAGATTTAACAGTATACAGATTTTGGGTATTTATTTCTAAGCATTAAAACTGTTTATTTCCATGCCATAGAAAAATAACATATAATGGGCCCATATATTCAAAACCATTTGTAAGCACCAAGTCATGTCAATATTACCAAATGTTGGTTTAATGCTCTATTCCATGTTGCCACCATCTTGGAGATCGGGACTGCCAAACAGGATGTGGAAGGTTCCAAATCTTTTTATAGTAAGGGGAGATTGGAGCTCACTAGGTGAGTAAGAATGTAGAGGGGGGAATTTTCTTTTCTTTCCTTGTGAAACAGTCTTTAGTACACAGTGAACCAACTAGTGTTTTGATGATCTTGTGTCAGAGTTTTAAAGGAGGTAACTGGAATGTTTTGTTGCTCATAGGTACAAAATCACTAATTGGGAGACTTAATTAGTGAATTTTGTGTGGTTCATTCTGGGGCGGGGCTTAGGCTTTATAAGCCAGAGTTAACGCTCCTGAGGAGAGAGAGGGTGGCATAGCAGGCCTAGTGTGTTGGCTAGAGCCCAGTAGCAATAGGCTTAGCCTTTTTGGGTTTCTTTGGTTTAGTTAATGTCTGAATTTATTTTGAACAGTTCCAAGTTTCTTTTTATAATTTTTGTATCTTTTATTTTTGGTCATATCACCATCCTTTCCCTCCCTGTCAACACTTGTAAATAAATTGCACATCGGGTGAAGAGAATTCCAGCCTCCAAGTGTGTTTCCTCAACTGCAGCTGTGGCATTACTACAACAAATGAAAACTGAATTGAATTGACTAGTGCAGGCGGGCGCTCCTGACTCCAACTGAGGCTATAGTCAGGCGGTGGAAGGAATACTTCGAGGACCTCCTTAATCCCACTGGCACAGCTTCTTTGGATGTTGTAGGGCTGTCTTGGTTGACACGCCTCTGCAACATCACACAGAAATCTGGGGCGGTGCCACTGGATTGGCAGACCCGGGTGGTGGTCCCCAACTTTAAGAAGGGAGACCAGAAGGTGAGCTCCAAATATCAGGGTATCACTGATGTACCACTGATATATCAGTGGTGTATTACTTATCTTAGCCTATGATTGCCAGACGCTGCTATCGGATCCTTGATCCATCACAAAGAGATGTTTCACAGTCTCTGCGACGGGTGGCTGGATTCGTTCTTGGCCAGCATCATCAGCGTCTCCCAGGTCCGCTGCAGACGACAGAGGAGGAGAGGGGAAAGAGACAGCGGTTGATTTATTTCAGTAATTCCATTCAGAAAGTGAAACTTGTAGATCATATTCATTCATTACACACAGACTGATATATTTCAAATGTTTGTTTCTTTTCATTTTGATGATTATAACTGACAACTAATGAAAAGCCCAAATTCAGTATCTCTAAAATTAGAATATTGTGAAAAGGTTCAATATTTGAAGACACCTGGTGGAAAAAGATGTCCAAGCAACAGGGATAACCACACCCTGGAGAGGATTGTGGAACAAAAGCCATTCAAAAATGTGGGGGAGACTCACAAAGAGTGGACTGCAGCTGGAGTCAGTGCTTCAAGAACCACCACCCACAGACGTATGCAGACATGGGTTTCAGCTGTCGCAGTCCTCGTGTCGAGACGCTCTGGAACAAGAGACGGCGTCAGAAGCGTCTCTCCTGGGCTAAAGACAAAAAGGACTGGACTGCTGCTGAGTGCTCCAAAGTTATGTTCTCTGATCAAAGTCAGTTTGGCATTTCCTTTGGAGATCAAGGTCCCAGAGTCTGGAGGAAGAGAGGAGAGGCACAGAATCCACGCTGGCTGAGGTCCAGTGTAAAGTTTCCACAGTCAGTGATGGTTTGGGGTGCCATGTCATCTGCTGCTGTTGGTCCACTGTGTTTTCTGAGGTCCAAGGTCAACGCGGCCGTCTACCAGGAAGTTTTAGAGCACTTCATGCTTCCTGCTGCTGACCAACTTTATGGAGATGCAGATTTCATTTTCCAACAGGACTTGGTTTTAGCAGTACCACAGGATACACAATAAAACCCATTTGTTCTTAAAGCTCTGGTGTCAGTCTCCACTTTATGTTGTTGTTTTGAGCCGGGTCGTAACAGTTATAATCATTAAAATGAAAAAGAAACAAACATTTGAAATATATCAGTCTGTGTGTAATGAATGAATATAATATACAAGGTTCACTTTTTGAATGGAATTACTGAAATAATTTTAATTTTATGACCAGCACCTGTACATGTCACTGAGCAGTCTGGTTTTAGAGAAAATTATAGGCATGTACTGTATTTTCACAGTACTGTAATGTGCTTATGGTTATGATTTGTATGTTAGAGCAACACCTGTAAATTGTTTATTATGATGTTCTATCACATGCTGACTTTGAGCTTGTACTTTTAAGCTTTAGTGTTGATGTGTTGGGGTGAGGCCCTAATAATAACACATCATGTGCATAGTGCTTAATATGAGCGCTTGGCTCTTTGAACAAAGCTTACAGGATTGTGGGAAAAGCAGAATCAGAAGCAGCAACACTGTGTAGTCTGAGACACTTTGATTCTTGTTATCAAACAAATATTATATAAATAATTATTTTGCTTTCCTCCTATGTTCCTGTAAATACAGATTTAAAATGTCAGGATTAGAATTACGGTACAGTACCCATTGTATCATTTCTGTTATAACAGTTTGAGATGATAAATAACACATTTACAATCAAAGTTGATAAGATTCAGTATTTAGAGGCTTGGCATTAATTTTTTTATGAAATATGCAGCAACATTACAGGACAGTAACTGTGTACAGAGCTGGGAGTTAATCTGCATTGAAATCTATTAAAAATCTGGTCACGTCTTTAATAATTTGTTTGTGGTTATAGTGTGCAATGAAAGGATGACTGCACAGTTCTGTTTTCTTACCCCTCCCAGCTCAAGTGCATAATCCCAGCTCTGCTATGTGGCTGCTATGGGACAAACATGTTTTTAGCCACAAATCACAAACATTATGTTTGGAGTGTCCCTCTTAACAGACACGGGTAAACCCAGTACTGTCATCTGATTATCGCCGACCTGTAATGAAAACTAAGAAACTGTGATAACTGTGGCTCTAGCAGAGCCTGTGGACTAACCCCAGCCCAGTCCTGAGCATACGAGAACACGAGGATGAAAGCGATGCTCGTGGCCACGACCGTCAGAATCATTGCTCCAACGTGGACCTGGAGGAACGACAAAGAACACAACGTCACACTGAGCCAGCCGAACACATACAGAATCAGCTGTTCCCAGATCAGATTAGGATTGGACCAAGCTGTCTTACAAAGCTAACATATCTGAGATATGATACTTCATATTTTCTTAGTGTGTGCTTGCATTTTATATGACTTTTTCATAAGCTTTGGTTTTATGTGGAAAATAAATAATAGTACGTGGTTATGTCTATGATGTCTCACCACAAACCAGACATCTTTGTTGCACAGTTTCTCTCCCTTGGCCATTTTTTTCAGATATCGGGCTACCATCATTCCCAGGGAGCCTGTGGTCATCCAGGCTATCAGCATCAGGGATCCTAAACACAGTTTAATGTTGGAATTCTCTAAACTTGTCCTGGTTTTATCAGCACATTGACTGTGTGTATGTCAATGGTTGGAAGACAGCGTGAGTCAAATCCGTTTGAAAGTGAACAAGAGTAATATGGCAGCGAGGAGCCGAAGCAGCAACCTCGGACCACAGTAGTGAAGTACCTGTGTGCAGTGTCATTCTTAGAGGTTAGCCAGTAGGAGGACTCCAGCACAGACTCATTTTTATGGCTTCCAATTGTATAAAACTCTTTTTAAACATTTGTAGATTGTATCACAAAGGGCTGAACTGAATCCTGGTGAGTCTCCTGAAACTACAATCCCTAAAGGCAAGAGATCACCAATCTGATCTAGTCACTTGTCTCTGTGAAATGCAGCAGGTACAGTTCAATTTAAAGAACTGTAAGTCTGCGAAATATTAAAGCTGAAATATTTTAAACTGAATGCCTTGGAAATGTCCCCATGTTCCCAGTAGCATTAATCCTCTGGGGATCCCGACTATCCATCTTTGACACAGCTGCCAACAAACTGGCCAAGCTCAGTGACAAAGGGCTTTGCTGACATCATTTTGAATTAAAAAACACGGATGCACACGTCTCTCTGTGCAGAATCTTACCGTGAGCTTTGATGATTGGAGGAAATGCATTTTTTCCAACAACCAGAGGTTGAGAAATGTCGATCTTGTCGGTGCTGACGAAGGTATTCGAATGGATTTTGATTTGTCCTGTAGGAAAGATATTTCAAAGCTTATACACATGTATGTCTATATATGAATATGTGTATGTGTAGGCATAACTCTAACCCTAACCCTAACACTACGGTGCACATTTCACACACTATGTAACCCTTTTAAATGTTACAGAGTAAGCTGTGACCACGTTCCCACATGCGAGGCTGTTTTAGCTCACAGAGGTACCGAGAACCACCTGATCTGTCAGCCAACATGAGAAACTGACTGAAAAAAAAGTCCACAGCTGGAATAATTTATGTTACATGGAAGTCTGAGTCTGTAATTTACCATTTAGATACAGGCTTAGGATTCCTTATGGTGTTTCTTTTTCATAAACTGGGAGGGACACAAATTTTGACATTGCTGGAAAAGGAAGCACACTCTGACCCTGCATAAATGTTCCAAATAAGTAATATTTACTGGAGTGAAATTGTTAATCATCTCTTTGTTCAGAGCAAAGTGCTTAAATTAAAATGAGCTCCTAAATTTAGCGACTGCTGCCACCTTCACACCATGCAGCCTGAGATTGGACACTCCTTATCTAGTAGGTATAGCCATCCCTCCTCCCTTTGTTCACAGCAGAACCCATCCTACCAGGCTGCAGATATGGAGCCTAAGGCTTTGAAGTCAAACCCATTTATATCTTATGAGGAACTACAAGCTAGCCAAGCTACAGCTGTGGGGATGGTTTATGTGTGGCAGTGGTCACCAGCCACCCTGCACATAGATCTTGACTTTCAGTGCTTCTCAAACTGGGGCTTCTCTGAACGTGTCCTTTCTATTAAGGAACAAACCATCAGGTGCATCCAGTTACCATTGGAGCTGGAGCCGTGGGCAAACAGCAGGTGGTTGGGCTTGGTTGAAAACCAGAAGTCCTTTGGGATCAGAAGTTGCGTTTGCAGAAGTGAAGGAGCAGCTGATGACATTGTTCTGATTTGATACAGTACTATTATAAACGTTCCCCTGTTGGATACACAAACAAAAACATCTCAGATATAATTTATATAATAAACTGGAGTAAACAAGAAATACATGAGCAGTTCACGTTTCACAGGAGCAGCGACAGCACTTCAGATATCTCAGTGAACAGCAACAGTACCAGAGCCAGGATTTGTGGAGCGCTTCGTCCTGTTGAATACGCGTGCTGCACTCTGACTGCTCCGTTACTGTCTGTGCCACAAATATAAATATCATCATTGCCCTGAGGAAAGACAAACACAAGAATCAGGTTTTGCTTTTAGCACAACTGAATATTTTTTAACCATCAGTTACCGGGCAAAAAGAGCCAAACTAGCTGATATTAGACAAAAGGTAGTTTTGAACAGCAACAACAACAACAACAACAGCAACAACAGCAACAGCAACAGCAACAGCAACATCATATTCTGGACTCTTGAAAACAGAGAATCAGATTCCCTTCATCAGCTGGAGAGCATTGCTGTCTCCAGTGTGTGCCACGGCATTCAAGTATGTTAATATTAATATAGACTATTAATCAGATATTAATTCAAGCTGATGTTGTTGTCTGAAGTTGGTTCTGTTTGCTTTCATGTCTCTTGTAAAATGTGGCCGAGACCAAAGTAGTGACCTACTAAAATCTAACATCGCTGCCATTTTCCTTTGCAAGGTACAAATATGTAGAATGGATACTCAACGGGACCTGTGGATACTAATAAATAATTATTTGAGCCCCTGCTGAATTTGTAAGGTCACTCACTCACAAAGAAATGAACAGTCTCTGATTTTTCTGATAGATCCATGTTATTGGACAAAATATCAGCCAAAAATCCAGAAAAAACACAACACAGTGGTCCCTCACTACATCGCAGTTCACTTATTGAGGCTTCACTGTACCACAGGCTTTTCTTTAAAAATATATCTACTTTTGCATTATGAAGTTTTCACTATATCATGGGATTTTGCAGTGTTTAGGTATTTATATAACTCGCTATAACTATGTTCATCACTCAGAGATCAGTCACGCCTTTAGCAGAAAGAGAAGTAACAGCCGAGGGCGAAGATGCTGCACCACCTGATGAAGAGCTGTAATGCTCTTCGTGGCTGTGCAGTACTGTACATTCATCTCATCATAATCATCACCTTCATCGCCATCAGTACTGCACAGCTACATAATTCATCATCTTCATCATTCAAGCTGTAGTAAGAGAGTGGGAAGGGTTTATGAAGCCTTAAAATATATATAAATAATAAAATAAATATAACGCCGCCTCTTCACAGATTTTCACCTATTAGGGTCTCTGGAACCTAACCCCCGTGATAGGTGAGGGATCACTGCACATAAAAGTTATGAACTGATTTGCATGTCACTGAGTGAAAGAAGTATTTGATCACCCACAACCCAACCAGAATTCTGGCTCCCACACAGATCATAATCAATCAATCAATCAATCAATCACACAGACAGATACTCCTGATCTCAGCTCGTTGTGTGTATAAAGCACACGTGTCCACAGTTTCTTCCATTCCAACATCTCCACCACCATGGGCAAGACCAAAGAGCTGTCAGAGGACCTCAGGCACAGGACTGTAGACCTGCACAAGGCTGGAATGGGCTACAAGACCATGAGCAAGAAGCTTGGTGAGAAGGTGGCAGCTGTTGGTGTGATTATTTGGAAATGGAAGAATTATAAAATGACCATCAATCTCCCTCGGTGTCCATGAGAGATCCTCATGGGTCGAGGGTGGTCATGAGAAAAGTGGCTCAGACTATTAACCAAACAGAATGTGCAACCTCACTTTGGGCTGGTTTGCGAGTGATGTCATTCCCCAAAGTGCCGCCATCTTGTTTTGCTCCCAGAGGCATCGTTGTTCTGACCACATTCTGATCGACAGAATATTCTGATCAGGAGAAAAATCAAACCCAACCTGCCAAAACAAACAAGCGCTACTGCAGCGCCATTAACTGCAAGACATCGAGCGCCAAGGATGGGCTTAAATGTCAGTTTTCAATGCTTTCCTCACCCAGAGAAAGACAGGGACATGTGAGTACACACATTATTTCATTCTTTCCAATTATATCTGAAACCTGTGCCAATAGAAAGAGTGTGGGGAAAAGATCCAGTTCCTTACTTAAACCACATCAGTAGCACAAATAGTAATGAAGTTATAGGCAATTAGTTTCTCCGATTCTCTCGGCCACCAGGCAGTGGAATCTGGCTTTGACAACGGAGTATTCCCGGCATTAATAAACTACTTTATGATCAGGAGAACAGAGCTGAGTCAGTGTTAAGTTCAAAAAATAAAAGTGCACATCCATGTACCTTAAATTGGTGTCTAGATGTGTTTTTTAAAAACCTTTATTTTACCAGATAAAATGTTGGAGAACTAGAATTAGGTCCACTACACATAAACACACTACACATGTGTGATCAGCAACGTTCAATATGTTGAAAGGCAAACGGGTGAGCTCGGCCACACACATGATAATTGTAACAATTACTTAAAATTATAATGATAATCCATATGAGTAAAGCACCCTAGTCATGTTTTGCTTGGGGCTCGAATACTTATTTCACTCAATGACATGCAAATCAAACTTTTCTGTGATGTGTGTTGTTCTTTTGTTGTTCTGAGGTTCTGTCGTTGCTGTATTTCTGTGTCCTCAGCTTGCTTATGGCTTTGGTCCTGAGTTTGTTATCGTTATTGTATTTCATTTCTGTTTCTCTTTGTTCTCCTTGTCCTCCCCGCGTCGGTTGTGTGTTCTATGTTTAGTTGTATTCCCCGTGTGGTGTCAAGTCTGTGTGTGTATCATGTTTGGTCTCTTCCTGTTTTATTTTGACAGTCTCCTGTTCAAACGAACCAAATCTGTCCACCTTGTGATCATTCAGTGTTAGATGTATGAGCGCTCAGCGACACATAGACACGATGGGAATGAAATGCATGAACTGTGAATAAAAACAACAATATCATTGAGAAAGCCATATTCAGTTTTAAAGCAGTGAATTATAATTATGGTTCCCATTCGGGAGCATCTGAAGTTCTCAGAAATATTCTGTGGTTTGTTGTGGATGATTTTGATATGCTCACAAAGTTTGTAGCTGCTGTTTGTACACGTGCATCAAGAGCTTCATTGTTGTAACTGCTAAAAACGTTCAACAGAAGTTTGTCTTTACCATGCTCTGATCATCAGAGAATCCAAAAGCGATGTATCCTTCAAAAGGACCGGACATCTCATAGTGGACAGCGGCACCACCGGGTAGCATCATGGCTGACATGAAATAACAGCCAGAACTGACGGCAGGGTCACAGTTTGGAGGCTGACTGAAGCACACCTTGGAGACTCCACAGTCAGCACTAGTGATGGATCCAGCTGATCCAGCTCTAGCTGACCTCTGGACGCACACACAGACACACAGACACACACACACACAGAAACTATAGCATCATTGTGTTGTGCTTGAATATACTGTAAATCATCTTATTTTCTCATTTCTCTGTATTTACAGTGCCTTGTGAAAGTATTCGGCCCCCTTGAACTTTTCAACCTTTTGCCACATTTCAGGCTTCAAACATAAAGATATAAAATTTTAATTTTTTGTGAAGAATCAACAACAAGTGGGACACAATCGTGAAGTGGAATGAAATTTATTGGATGTGTCAAACTTTTTTAACAAATAAAAAACTGAAAAGTGGGGCGTGCAATATTATTGGGCCCCCTTGCGTTAATACTTTGTAGCGCCACCTTTTGCTGCAGTTACAGCTGCAAGTCTCTTGGGGTATGTCTCTATCAGTTTTGCACATCGAGAGACTGAAATTCTCGCCCATTCTTCCTTGCAAAACAGCTGGAGCTCAGTGAGGTTGGATGGAGAGCGTTTGTGAACAGCAGTCTTCGGCTCTTTCCACAGATTCTCCATTGGATTCAGGTCTGGACTTTGACTTGGCCATTCCAACACCTGGATACGTTTATTTGTGAACCGTTCCATTGTAGATTTGGCTTTATGTTTTGGATCATTGTCTTGTTGGAAGATAAATCTCCGTCCCAGTCTCAGGTCTCTTGCAGACTCCAACAGGTTTTCTTCCAGAATGCTCCTGTATTTGGCCCCATCCATCTTCCCATCAATTTGGACCATCTTCCCTGTCCCTGCTGATGAAAAGCAGGCCCAAACCATGATGCTGCCACCACCATGTTTGACAGTGGGGATGGTGTGTTCAGGGTGATGAGCTGTGTTGCTTTTACGCCAAACATATCGTTTTGCATTGTGGCCAAACAGTTGGATTTTGGTTTCATCTGACCAGAGCACCTTCTTCCACATGTTTGGTGTGTCTCCCAGGTGGCTTGTGGCAAACTTTAAACGAGACTTTTTATGGATATCTTTGAGAAATGGCTTTCTTCTTGCCACTCTTCCATAAAGGCCAGATTTGTGCAGTGTACGACTGATTGTTGTCCTATGGACAGACTCTCCCACCTCAGCTGTAGATCTCTGCAGTTCATCCAGAGTGATCATGGGCCTCTTGGCTGCATCTCTGATCAGTCTTCTCCTTGTTTGAGATGAAAGTTTAGAGGGACGGCCGGGTCTTGGTAGATTTGCAGTGGTCTGATACTCCTTCCATTTCAATATGATTGCTTGCACAGTGCTCCTTGAGATGTTTAAAGCTTGGGAAATCTTTTTGTGTCCAAATCCGGCTTTAAACTTCTCCACAACAGTATCTCGGACCTGCCTGGTGTGTTCCTTGGTCTTCATGATGCTCTCTGCACTTGGAACAGAACCCTGAGACTATCACAGAGCAGGTGCATTTATACGGAGACTTGATTACACACAGGTGGATCCTATTTATCATCATCAGTCATTTGGGACAACATTGGATCATTCAGAGATCCTCACTGAACTTCTGGAGTCAGTTTGCTGCACTGAAAGTAAAGGGGCCGAATAATATTGCACGCCCCACTTTTCAGTTTTTTATTTGTTAAAAAAGTTTGACACATCCAATAAATTTCATTCCACTTCACGACTGTGTCCCACTTGTTGTTGATTCTTCACAAAAAATTATAATTTTATATCTTTATGTTTGAAGCCTGAAATGTGGCAAAAGGTTGAAAAGTTCAAGGGGGCCGAATACTTTCACAAGGCACTGTACATTAAGACAAAGCTCATTACACAATCGCAGTACATTACTGTTATGCAACTCTGCTAACAAGCTACACAGAGACTGTGCACACATGGTGTGAGTACACAAGTACATCCATTCATTTTCTTAAATGTTTATCCGGCTCAGGGTCATGGGAGGGCGGGAGCCCAGCTCTCAGTTCCACCCTTATGGCCTGTTTACAATCACCAATTGATCTGATGGCTAAACATCCACAGAGGCACGGGGTGAGCACGCAATGGCCTCGGGTCATGGGCAGCGCTAACAAGTGACCACCACGCTGGCCCTGACATCACCCTGTGAATTTTCTGTGAATCAGCTGGGAATTCTCACAAGAAAAAAGTGCAAGACCAGACTGCATGTGAGAAAGTTCTAATGTGTGGTTCTAATGTGTGGTTCTAATGTGTGGTCTAATGTGTGGTTCTAATGTGTGGTCTAATGTGTGGTTCTAATGTGTGGTTCTAATGTGTGGTTCTAATGTGTGGTTCTAATGTGTGGGCTAATGTGTGGGCTAATGTGTGGTTCTAATGTGTGGTCTAATGTGTGGTTCTAATGTGTGCTCCTAATGTGTGGTCTAATGTGTGGTTCTAATGTGTGGTTCTAGTGTATGGTTCCAATGTGTGGTTCTTTGTTTTTCTTACTTTCTTTCCTTACTCCAAATCCATATAATGTAAACCGAATTATACCCCCCCCCGCCCATTCATGAAAACATGAAGTCGTAAAGAACAGGAAACAGAAAAAGGGTTAGTCTTTCTTAGTCGTTTTGTTTTTCTCAACCTGGAAATATTTTTCATTTATCTATTTTTTTATATTTTGTGGCCTCAGAGGAATTTTCCCATCAATCACTGAAGTTACTGCAAGATGGAGCAGTGTTTTGACACCTCCACCTGCAGATGTGTATCAGAGTCCACTCAAGCCATTTTCTGTGCAAAATCTCCTGACGCTGCGTGGGGAGAACCCCCTTTCTTCCCCATAGCAGTGGGAAAGAACCGCAGGGACCTCTTCTCACCATGTCTGCAGCTGCCTCAGGATGTGGTTCTGACCTCCTAACAGCTCTGAACTCCGTAAACTAACAAGCGTCAAATACGCTCCGAGTTTCCTTGATGACGGTGACGACGGTTTGATTCCTGTTTGTGAATTTATGTTTTAATTTTAAAAGGGAAAAAGAAATATAATTTGTTTTACACTGTAGGGATTTGGAGTATAAAATGAAAAAGTACACAGACCGTGGATCACCAGCTTCCACGGGTTTAGACATCAACTACTTTAAATGTTTTCTGTCTGAAAAAAGAATAAATGAATAAAACAGCAGTTTTGCTAATCACTACATTGAGCAGGTTGTGGATAGATTCCCATTTAATGTGCCGGTGCTGAACAGGCAGCAGCACACTGGATACGAGCACTTCTTTCTACACCGGAGCACCTGCTCTTTCATTCACACGCTAACGCAGATGCATCAGGGCTCAGCATCAGTATCAGACAGGAGAAGGCAGGGAGTGAACCAGCAGCCTTCTGATTGGTAGACACCTCACTTTAACCTCCTGAGCCACAGTCTCCTCCAGGATAAGATGAGCTGATGGTCACCTGCCATCGGCCTCAGAGCCAATGGACACTTTCAAATCAGCCCATGTGGCTGAAGAGTCAGCCAGAATAACTGCTGGGTTTGTAGTTTGGTGACTAATTTCATGCTGTGTTTGAAACACACACTGTTACTTACAGCAACTCGTGCAGGTTGTATATTGCCATTGGCAGGATTGTGTGTTGTTGCTGGTGTACTGGTGGACCTGGATGTACTGAGGGCACCTGCAGATCCAACAGCACTGTCATTACTGAAGGTCAGGACGGGGCTCGTCACATCAACCCAAAATGTTGTGAAGTTCTGCACAAAGGATGCACTGCAGGGACAACAAAGCCATTGCAAACTGAGGTATAAACATTTGAGGGTTATGAAAATTACTTTGATCACTCTTGAGCAAGGCAGCAGAACAGAATTAATAGACTTTACCGGAACTGAACAGATTTCATGTCTCTTGATGCTTCTGATCTCCATGTCACCTGAATGTAGCTGCTTGTAAAGCCTGAGGTGTGGGATACAGCGGAGTTCTGGACACACACACACAGACACACACACACAGATTATGACTGTACTGTATATTTTCTCATGTTACAGTCTCAGTATTTTGCCTGAAGTGTGTACTTATTGCTACACAAAGACTGTATGTGTGCTGTAGGTACTGCATTTTGGGCATTTCATATTTCACTGACTGTTTCTATCCATTTCACATGAGATACAGAGTGTATTCCCACAGTGTGGCGGTAGAGACAGAATTCCATATTTATCAGCAGTCAGTGGGAAAAGTGGGAAAGCCTTTTTTTTTCTAACACAGGACATGGAGAACTCCAGACTCACTCAAAGTGCCACTTCTGAACGACGCTTTCGGCATCAAACTTTGGGGAGCAACGTCGCTCGCTCTCCATTCATTTCCTATGGAGCTCGTGCGACGAGGCAACAATCGCTTGTCCTCCTCCAGCTGAGCGACCGGCGACATTCGTGCATGTGAAATTTCGAGCTCGTACACGTAGACGTGCACACGTGACACAACAAAGTTGAAAAATGTTCCACTTTTGTTGCTGTCACGTGGCACTAAACCAATCAGACTGACCAATGAGCGGAGAGTATGCTGCACGCTGCAGTCTGCAGCCACTTTCAGCATGAAGGAAAGCATCATTTTAGCTGAGTTTGACTTTCCTGTATTATATGGCACTTCACACAGTGATTATCGAGGTACACATAGAGGCAGCCGTATGGGAACGTGTTGGTGCCAGGCTGACCTTAAACAGACGGACAGAGAGGACTTTAGTGCTCATGCAGGATGAACCCGAGGCTGTCTCTTTCTTTGTAGAGCAGACTGAACAGCAGGACTTCTGTCAGTTCCAGTAAAACCTTCCGACTCCTCATCTTTACTGTCTGCCTGACACGGACTGCTTTGATGTCTAAATCCCTCCAGTTTCATAACCAATCACATTTCTCGGAGACGAGTGACGTGAGAGCGCGATTCTCAAAGCCGTGTGTCGAGGCCGTCACAGAGCTTTCTGTCTACTGCGCATGGCTTTACTCAGAGGATCAGCTGACAGTATGTCTGATTTGTACACTTCAGTAATGACAGTGGAACAAAGACCATCGAGCAAACATGTGAAAGCATCACAGTAGTGCGTCAGATATGTCACACTGCATGCTGGGCAAACTCACAGGTTTTTGGCTGCAGGTGAGAAGCTGAGCACCCCCTGCTGGTTTGGCAAAGGAACCCACGGGAGTCTGGCTTCCCACTTCTCTAGCCTCTAAAAGGAAACCAGTGAACGGCGAGGAGGCTGGGCCCAGTAGCTCAACTGGGAATCATGGAAAACCAAAATTTTAGCTCAGTGTTCCCATCCATGAAAATCCTACTGACATGAATTTATGTGGTTTGGTGCTAATCAGAAAACAAATTGAAGAATTATGGTAAAAATCATTTACATGAGCCTGTTTTCTTTACTGAGTAGAGGCTGTCCCTGTGCTGTCTGCAACACCGTAGCTTTCCCAGTTATCTTAACAATGTCTCAATTATCTGCTTGTATTTGATTTGTATTTTTAAGCTTTCCTGTATTCAAAGCAAACCAATTACATCCCAAACTGTCCATGAAAATATTCCACAAGAATGAAAGCAGGAACTGTTTTCCCTCTTTTTGGGACAGCCTTTAGGAGAGAGCATTCCTTTCAGGGATATTTGTCTCCTGGTGCTTTATAACTAGTGTACAGTATCAAAGCTTCACTATCAGCTTGAGATGAACTAGTTTAACTCATGACATTCCCGCGCTGTGACTGCGCTGCTCGGATGTTGTTGTTACTCTTCCCTCTCTGATGTGAGGATGCTGAGCCTTTGTGCACTCAGCTGCTCCTGCACTCCCTCTGAGCACAACTGGCTTTTTATCTCTTACAAATACACTAATAAACAAAATGTCATCACAACAAGTAAAGAAATGCATTTCTAACAACCAAATATTACCGGAAGGAGCGGTAGCCTCACTGACAGCACATTAATCTGCACATCACATTTAACACCTCCATAACTGGAGGTGCCAGAACCCAGAACAGCGTTCCAGGTCAAGCCTCACCTTTGACATCCTCTCCCAGGCTGTAGCTCCTTCGGCCTGTGGTGACAGTGAAGGGTGACGGCGCTGTCTGTGGGGTAGCCCCAGAGTGACGGGGTCGCATGTCACCGCAACTGTCCGTAACCAGACCTGAGGGGAAGGCCCGGACCAGTGGACCCGAACACACCAGCAGCAGCACAACAAGCTCCGCTGCAAAGAAACCATCGCTTTCCAGGCGACTCATTATTGCAGTGTGTGCCACACACGGACTGTGAGCAACACAATGCTGCTGTGTTAACGTTGGCAGGGTGGAGCAACACCGCAGTTTAAAGTGGGAGTGTCAGTTTCATCCTCAGTTTCAGCTCATGACTCTACCATGACTTGGCAGATTTTCCGGATTTCCAGGTAACTCAGCAGCAGGAAGAATCTCTCTGGCTCTCTAGTCTATATTCCTCTTTCACACTTATTTTATTCTGCTTTGAATAGCTCAGTAAGTAAAATATGAGCTAAATTATTTCAAACAAGATTAATTTATTTCCATTTTTACACTTTCAAAAAACCAGAAAAGTAAAAAGACTAAGAGCAAAGCTTTGACTGTCCAATATGGTCAGTATTTAGACACCCCCCATTTAAGATTTGAGGTTTGAAGCTCATGTAGCAGCTCCATGATGCTGGGAATGGGTGAGCATGGCTGCACAGTGCTGGACATTCAAGGCGACCTGATGAAGACAGTGTTGAAAAAGGTGGCACATAGTTTCAAAGCTGAAACTCACGATTAATGTGAGCCATTGTTTCTAGTGATTTGCTAAATGTGCGGCTCCTGAATCTCCAGACTGTGAGAGCGGTGACAGCAATAACACACGATGAGACAGAAACGTCTCGGTTTCTTTGCAAATTAAAGTCTGACATGCACGGAAACAACCAAGAGGCCCCAACCATTCCTGAGAGACGTGATCGCCACAGCGGTGATGGGATGGAGCCGGGTGTTGGCTCGCTGTGCTCTGATGAGAGCTGAATCCCTTTGCGTGTTCGAACTTGTCCAATAATTGTGACATCTGGATATACAGGAATTTTGTGTATGTGTCAGATGTCTCCACTGTAGTGCTGTTACTGTAGCTTTTTCTCAGATTTGAATAGTGTGTGGCTGCAAAATAAAAACTGAGCTGAAAGTATATTTCTTACCTCACGACAAGGACACACACCAAGCTCAGCACAGCAACCGGGGGGTGGGGGTGTAAACATGATCCAAATGAGCATATTGTTCACTTAAGACATGCTACTGTTTGATCCTGGTTCTCTTCTGTGGTTTCTTAACTGGCCTACAGGAGAGGGTTTCATGTCTGTGAAGTATTACTTCATTCAGTGCAACATATTTCTGATTACTGACAGAATGAAAGTTCAGGGTTCAAACAAACTGTGGCTCTTCAAGTTATACATTTAATTATTCACTTCTCTTTTAGTCCCAAAGCCTTCAAAGTGATAAAATCCCACAGCTGGTATCACAGCAGTGAGCAGTTACTCAGGATCCAAGGACTTCTCCTCATCTACACTCAGAGCCTCCCAGGTAAACAAACAGCTCAGGAGCTGACATCATGCTCAAAAGCGTGCACACAGCTATGTTTCTGTTACTTCAGAGGACATCAAACTGACAGTCATCTAACTCTACACCTAACCACACCCCAAACCCAAAGCCCTCAAACTGAATGATTGATGTCATGTGGATTTTGTCTTACTGAACAGTTACAGAGTTACTGAACAGGAGCAAATAATCCAGAAACTAGGAATCTCCAGGAAACACGGAGCAAGGAAACACTCAACTATGAATAAGCACGCAACAAAGAACGAAGGAAGACTCAGTTTATACAAACACAGGCTAATGAGAGCAAGTTAAACTAGACACAAGATAGAGAGAAAAACGGTTGCCAAAATAAAACAGCAAGACAGTCAGAATTGAATGGGGAGGCAACAATAAGTTGACCGAACACAGAGACAAAGACTGAGCCAGACACGCAAACAGGAGAGCAGGAATTACAGGGATTCCAGGAATAAGACCGACAGACTGAAACCAAGAACATCTAAAAACCCAAGAATATAAATATGAAGAAACAAGCAAGGAAATACAAAAACCAGAATACAGACCCACAAAGCTACACTTTAATAAATGCACCAAACAATAACCAAACTGTAGCTCTTAAACTGTGACTGCTTTAAGCCTAGGAGCCATGGAAAACATCACATACCGTGTTTCCTCCAAGGAGATGCTCTGCCGGGCCTTTCATTGCAGCCATCTTTGGTTTGTGAGGCTCTGTTCCTTCACTTCTGTCTTCATGAACTGAAAAGCTTCACTGAGCTGAGGTCTGGTGACTGACTTGGTTACTGAAGAATATCCCAGGTCTTTTCTTGAGGAACTCCTGATTTGTTTTTGCAGTGCACACACACACACATATTCCTCCACTATGTAAGAAGATAAACTGGATCACATTTGAACAGGTGTGGATGAGCACTGCTGATTGTCAGTCAGGTGCTCATCATTCATCTGTCCCCTCAATTTTAATAGCACTCTAGTTTTCATACAGACATACTCATTTTTTACACTTAACAAACTCACATAGTCCGACACATACACCCAACATTTCACCTTCCAGATGAATGGGGAGGGTAGCAGGCAGGTCTTTTCTCACCTCTGTACCTGCACCCAGCCCAGGGCAAGGGATGGCTGGGGTGTCAGCGGTTGAGCTAACTGGTGGCTGCTGGTTCTGGGGGCCAAAAATCTAGTTCCAGTGGTTGTCCTCAGGACCTTGTATCTCTGAAAATTCTCTGGCGACTCCTCTGTGAATTGCCACCTTATCCTGGTGGAGGATAGTGTTGTGCGATACTGCAAGATCTGGTACCGATCTGATACCAAGTAAATACAGGGCCAGTATCGCCGATACTGATAACGATACCGATAACGATACGTTTGAATAATTATGAAGAATTTTCATGAAGTCTAAGTGTTTCCTTTGGATCATTAATTAGTTAAAAACCAGGATCGAATTGGGCAAAGTTTATAAATAAATAGAAAATACTTTATCAAAATAAAAGTTTTTGCTCTGAAACATTAGAACAGTAACAAAACCATTTTCCCCATACACTGTGATGTCTGGATTTTTTTTCTGTGTGCACGGAATGATTACATCTTTTTTCAGGTAGAGTGCTCAGAAAGTATAATACAAAAATGTAATGAAAAAATATCCCTTCATTTATTAATTTTCTGGATTAAATAAACAAGCTGTACAAAATTATCACTCCACAAGATTATAAAACATGGCCCCACCCCCTACATCTGGCCCTCAATTTGATGTAAAAAATATAAGACAATTTGGCCCTTTAAATTCGCTAACTCCTCTGAAGAAACTGAAGCTAAAGTATCAATCTCATTACACTGATATTGATCAATATCGATCAGAATCAGAATCAGAGTACTTTATTGATCCCAGAGGGAAATTTCTGTTGTCACAGCAGCATCCGTTTATAAAAAGAATAAAACACTAATAATTTAAATAAATTAAAACTAAAACACAGAAAAAATAAAACCAAAAGATCACTTTGAAATATATAAAACTGTACATGTGACTGATAATTAAATAAATCTAGAACATGCTGTCTGTACACATCATAAATCCCACTGGTGACCCACAGTGTCACCTACTGAGGGAGGAGTTATAGAGTCTGATGGCCACAGGTAGGAGTGACCTCCTGTGGTGCTCTGTGGTGCATTTTGGTGTAATGAGTCTTGCCCTGAATGTGCTCCTGTGTCCCATCACTGTGTTGTAGAGTGGGTGGGAGCCATTGTCCATAGTGGCCTGCAGCTTAGACAGCATCCTCCTCTCCGACACTGCCATCAGCGAGTCCAGCTCCACTCCCACCACATCACTGGCTTTGTGGATCAGTTTGTTGCTGCCCCAGCATGCAACAGCATAGAGGATGGTACTCGCCACCACAGATTCATAGGAGATCCTGAGTATAGTTCGGCAGATGTTGAAGGACCTCAGTCGTCTCCGAAAATAGAGACGACTTTGGCCCTTCTTGTATAGGGCATCAGTGTTCTTAGCCCGGTCCAGTTTGTTGTCAGCATACACTCCCAGGTATCTGTAGTCCTCTACGGTGTCCACACTGAACCCCCTGATGAACACAGGGGCCACCGGTGTCTTGTTCCTCCCCAAGTCCACCACCAGTTCCTTTGTCTTTGTCATGCTGAGCTCTAGATGGTTCCACTCACACCACGCGACAAAGTCCTTCACCGTCACCCTGTACTCATCCTCATCACCCCTGCTGATACATCCACCTATTGGAGAGTCATCAGAAAACTTCTGAAGGTGGCAGGTCTCTGAGCAGTAGCTGAAGTCAGAGGTGTAGAGGGTGGAGAGGCAGGGAGAGAGGACAGTTCCCTGTGGGGCTCCAGCATTGCTAACTACTCCGTTGGACACACAGTGCTGCAGGCGTACATACACTGTAAACCCAGATTTTGATTGGACTTAAAAATATTGAGTTCATATTACTTAAAATTGCCTAGTATGTGAACATTTCTTGTTACTGCTGAGTAAGCTGAACTGTTTCATGTCCTTTTTTTAAATTTAATTGTGTTTTTAAGATATTTAGTTTTTTTGTTCTCTACTTGTACGGTTTTTATTGTTCCATGGACAAATGTTGTTTCTTAAATGTTAATGTACCAGTGTTCAGCAGGGCTGAGTTTTATCATGTTTGTTTATTTACCAAATTTAAACTCTTATTTCATTTGTTTTTATTCATCCTTTCATTTTTCTCTGTACTGAGCTGCTGTAATGCGCAAATTTCCCCATCGTGGGATCATTAAAGTTTTATCTTATCTTATCTTATCTTACCTGCATCCCTGTCAACTTATCACCCAGAAGAGCAGGCTGAATGGTGTTGAATGCACTTGAGAAGTGCACTACCAAGTGCAATACCAACGTTGGTATCAATATTATCGATATTTGGATCGATCCGCCCAACACCGGTGGAGGAGTTTGTGTGTCCCAGTGATCCCAGGAGCTATGTTGTCCGGGGATTGTCCCCCTGGTAGGGTCTCCCATGGCAAATTGGTCCTGGGTGAGGGTCCAGACAAAGAGCGATTCAGAAGACCCCTGTGAAAGAGTTATTAAAGGAACTATTTACCCTGCCCGTGATAGGGTTACCAGGGTCCCACCCTGGAGCCAGGCCTGGGGAGGGAGCTCGAGGGAGAACGTCTGGTGGCTGGGCATTGGTGCCAGAGAGATGACATGGGTCTGCACTCCTGTAGGGCAGCCACCCACAGGAGGTGCTGTAGGGGTTGGGTGCAGTGTGTGTAGGGCAGTGGCCAAGGGCGGCTGCCCTGGCTAAGAGTCAGACTTTCAAAAGAATTTGAAACTCTGTCTGGGTCTTTAATTAATTACTAAGCTGGAATTGAAGATTGCTGCTGCTACTCCTCCTCCTCGACCTGTGCTTCGAGCATTCTGACAGTTAGTGTGACTTGGGGGTGTTGATTCATTTAAACTAACATATTCATCCTGCTGTAACCAGGTTTCTGTAAGGCACAATAAATCAATATGTTGATTAATTATTAAATCATTTACTAACAGGGACTTGGAAGAGAGAGATCTTTATGTCCTTCAGAACCCCGGTATTTAAATAATTAATTGTGAACACCATGAGTGATACATGAAGAGGAATGGAAATAAAAACTTGATTTAAACTGACAGACAGAAAACCAGTGGGCAGTGTGGAGGAGGCAAATTATCTGAACAGTTTCTACAACAGGTTTAGTTCACAGCCCTGTGCAGCCTCCTCCATCGTTCTAGTCTTCATACACCCCAACTACCTTTAGTTATTTTTCCCTTCCCACGCTCACTCAACTACAACAGCCCGGTACAGGTGCCACCATCTGCCAATCTCCTGATCCACTCTTGCCACATTTTTGCACAAGACCCTGAGATACTTGAACTCCTGCACTTGAGGAAGCAATTCCACTCTGACTCTTGTCAGTTGGCTACAGTACTGAAGAGTGCAGGAACCATGAGGAAGGCCACAAATGAATTCATTTGTGGAAAATGAGCCTTTACTCTCATGTGACAGTCACACCCTGCAGGTGTAAGCTGACACTGGATTCGCCAGCTCCCACAGCAAAATGTCAGCTGCCCATTGTCCTTGTGGTCTTCCCAAAGTCACCACAAGAGAGGTGATACGTCCACTGTTATACTCTCAGAAGGTGAGGCCTGCTCTGACCTCTTCTCTTCAAGCCCTCCTCCATGTGCTCTGAAAGCAGACACACTCAAGTCCTCTAAGCACTGCATTCACGCAGCCTGCTGAAGATTAGCTGGAAGCCAACCATTAGCAAAGTTGAAATGTTCAACTTAGCAACAGCAGCTAACATCAGGAACCAGGAACAACAGTTGAACTAGTCAGCACAGAGTGCTAATGATTGCTAACAAAGAGCACAAAGAGTGACTAAGACTCCTCACACTATCACCAAGGCTGAGCCCAGACAACCTTTGGAGAAAGCTCATTTCTGCTGCATGTATCCATGATCTCATTCTCTCAGTCGCTACCCACAGCTCGTGACCATACATATGGGTAGGAACATAGATGAACCGGTAAATCAACAACGTCACTTTCACATTCAGTTCCCCCTTCAATAAAACAGACCATTACAGTGTCTGTATCACTGCAATCTCCAACTCCACTCCCATCATAGTTGTGCACAAGACCCCCCAGGATACTTGAACTCCGGCACCTGGGGAAGGTATTCGGTTCTGACTCTTGTCAGCTGGCTGACGAATGTAGGAACCTTGAGGAAGGCCACAGATTAATTCATTTGTGTACTGTAAAACGAGCCTTTACTCTAACACACTCCTGTTGTGTCTTGTTGTTTTTCTTTGTGAAGGAAGACATTTAGATCACTTTAGCTCATCAGGCCATCCCAGATTCTAGGCTAAACATAAGATTTTATACTGCCACTATCTACAATCAAAACAGATACGGTGAACTGCAGTTTCGCCCTCATCATTGGTCTGGTCACGGGCTGGCTCTCGTGGCTCAGATTTCAATAAAAGCTCTGTGAAAGAAGCACCTGCCTTTCCACTCTGACGTTTCCCTAATCATTACAAGGCAGTTTTATCCAGCTTAGTAATGGAACATGGTGACATTTACTCACTCTCTTGTACACCTAATTGTACATACTGTGGCAAAACCCTCAAGGATAAGATAATCAAATTTTCCCCTGAGACTGGGAAGGCCATAAAAAGGTTAAACATGTTTCCCACAAGCCGTGAAGTCAGCCTGGCATCCACCGGTCCACTCTCTGTCACTCTCTATCTAAGTCATTTATTTAATTGTCTATTATTTGCTTCAGTCACTACTAATTAATTAATTTCCTGCAGTTAACTCTGATTTATTGTCATTTTGTTCATAAAGTAAAAAATAAAAACCCAACACTCCCACGAGTAAACTGATACTGGATTCACCCACTACAGGTTCAGCAACATTTCAGCCGCCCATTGTCCCTGCTGTCTTCACAAAGTCACCATTGGTGGTGGTAAGTACACTGTTATAATTGCAGAGGGCGAGGCCTGCTCTGACCTCTTCTCTTCAAGCTCTACTCCATGTGCTCTGCAAGTAGACACACTCAAAAGTCTTCTCATTGCAGCATTACAGGTGGATACACCCCACTAACCAAGATAAAAAGCATGTCAGCATGGTGGCAACAGTGCTAACAAAGACAACAAAGGATTCAGTTGTCAGGGACTGGCCCTTAAAAAGGACACAAGGCTTCCTAGCTCAGGCTCAGTCCATGAAATCCTACTCTAATCAACTGGACAGACAGACTGGCAACAAGCCACATATTCTGTGAGTGAAGTAGACAATAAAAAACAACAAACTTTTTAGCTCTTTTTGCTCCCCTCAGCTAGTTTGTGGAAGAGTAAGGCTTTCACATAAATGATGACTCAACTATAACTTTGGTTGGCTGTTGAGCTACAGTGAAAGATTATTGCTCCTCCCCCTCTGCCTGTGCTTCAAGGATTCTGACAGTTAGCATGGGGGGGTCAGTGACAACTTGGAGGCTCCAAGCTGTCAGTAACAGCATACCATAATGTCACCATAATAATCTTTTACTCAATTGGTTATCTGGAGCATACCAAGCTTTGGAAGTACCATACAGTCAGTTCAGATGTGATTATAATTTCCAGAGTCAGCACTCAACCAAAATATTATGGCTCTGGATACTTCTACAATTGCAGTTTACTCAAAGAAAATGTGCCACAGGACAACCTACAGGAAACAACCATGGCAAAAACATATCTGATGGAATTATGATGATTAAACATTCATTAAGACATCAAACAGCAGAGTTTGTTTTGGACTGGATCATATTTGCAGGCATAGCTCTCTGCCTCATTAAAAAGCTTTCTAGATGACTGCAGAAACAGTAAACCTTATGATTTGCTCACCACAAAGAACAAAACAATATGCAGGTGAGCCAGAGTGAAGGCGGCAAATACCTAACAGCACAAGAGAAACAGGATTCCCATTGTTTATATCTGCTGCTTCTTGCAGTGGCTCTTGCTTTGCATCCTCCCTGCAAACACAGTTCACAATAGTCCAGCCTAGAAGTAATAAATGCATAAATTAAATCATAATTGTTTCTAATTTTATAAATATTGTGCAAATGTAAAAAAGCGGTCCTACATATTTAATATGTGCATTGAAGGACATATCCTGGTCAAAAATGACTCCAAGATTTCTCACAGTGTTACTGGAGGCCAAGGTAATGCCATCCAGAGTAAGTATCTGGTTTGACACCATGTTTCTAAGATTTGTGGGGCCGAGAACAAGAACTTCAGTTTGATCTGAATTTAGATGCACAGTACCACCATTTGTCTGCTCTCTATCTAATTAATTCATTTAATTATCGATTATTTGCTTCAGCCACTACTTATTAATTAATTTCCTGCAGTTTACTTTTGAGAATTTGTCATTTTATTCACTGAGTAAAAATTAAAACCCAACACTACAATACTTCAGAGTAGAATGGGAGGCAGAGCCTTCAGCTTTCAGGCCCCTCTTCTGTGGAACCAGCTCCCAGCTTGGATTCAGGAGACAGACACCCTCTCTATTTTTAAGATTAGGCTTAAAACTTTCCTTTTTGATGAAGCTTATAGTTAGGGCTGGATCAGGTGACCCTGAACCCTCCCTTAGTTATGCTGCTATAGGCCTAGGCTGCTGAGGGGTTCCCATGATGCACCGAGTGTTTCTTTTCATTACAACTACTCTTTCAAGGATGAATTCTGAAACCTGACTGAAACTCTTCAAATAAACCGTTCCTCTGCAGATGATCAGTTAGCTGTTTTACAACTACTCTTTCAAGGATTTTGGAGAGAAAAGGAAGGTTGGAGATTGGCCTATAATTAGCTAAGACAGCTGGGTCAAGTGATGGCTTTTTAAGTAGCGGTTTAATTACAGCCACCTTGAAGGCCTGTGGTACATAGCCAACTAATAAAGACAGATTGATCATATTTAAGATTGAGGCATTAATAATTGGAAAGACTTCTTTGAACAGTCTAGTAGGAATGGGATCTAATAAACATGTTGATGGTTTGGAGGAAGTAACTATTGAAGTCAACTCCAAAAGATCAACTGGAGCCAAAGAGTCTAAACAAATACCAGCAGTGCTGAAAGCAGCCGAACATGAAGATAAATCTTGGAGATGGTTTTGAATAATTTTTCCTCTAATGTCTAAAATTTTATTTGTAAAGAAATCCATGAAGTCATTACTAGTTAAAGTGAAAGGAATACTCGGCTCTACAGAGCTCTGACTCTTTGTCAGCCTGGCTACAGTGCTGAAAACAAACCTGGGGTTGTTCTTATTTTCTTCAATTAATGATGAATAGTAAGATGTCCTAGCTTTACGGAGGGCTTTTTTATAGAGCAACAAACTCTTTTTCCAGGCTAAATGAGCATCTTCTACTTTAGTGAGGCGCCATTCCCTCTCCAGCTTACGGGTTATCTGCTTTAAGCTACGCGTTTGTGAATTATACCACGGAGTCAGGCACTTCTGATTTGAGGCTTTCCTTTTCAGAGGAGCCACAGTATCCAAAGTCGTACGCAGTGAGGATGTAAAACTATTGATGAGATAATCTACCTCACTGGGAGCAGAGTTTAGGTAGCTGCTCTGCACTGTGTTGGCACATGGCACTGAAGAGCATAATAATGAAGGAATTAGATCCTTAAACTTAGTTACAGCACTTTCACAAAGACTCCTACTGTAATAAAACTTATTCCCCACTGCTGTGTAATCCATTAAAGTAAATGTAAATGTTACTAAGAAATGATCAGACAGGAGGGGGCTTTCAGGGAATACTGTTAGGTCTTCAGTTTCTCTGCCATATGTCAGGACAAGATCCAGAGTATGATTAAAGTGGTGGGTGGGCTCCTTTACATTTTGACAGAAGCCAATTGAATCTAATAATAGATTAAATGCAGTGTTGAGGCTGTCATTTTCAGCATCAACATGGATGTTAAAATCACCCACTATAATGATTTTATCTGAACTGAGCACTAAATCAGATAAAAAGTCTGAGAAATCAGACAGAAACTCTGAGTAGGGACCAGGTGGATGATAGATAATAACAAATTAAACAGGTTTTTGAATTTCCCAATTAGGGTGGACAAGACTAAGAGTCAGGCTTTCAAAAGAATTAAAACTCTGTCTGGGTCTTTGATTAATTACTAAGCTGGAATTGAAGATTGCTGCTACTCCTCCTCCTCGACCTGAGCTTCGAGCATTCTGACAGTTAGTGTGACTCGGGGGTGTTGATTCATTTAAACTAAGATATTCATCCTGCTGTAACCAGGTTTCTGTAAGGCACAATAAATCAATATGTTGATCACTTATTAAATCATTTATAATCCATCAACCACTGGTATCTGATACTTGCCTTAGAATACTGCCTCTGAATTTACCTTGTAGAATAGCTACTCCTGCTGATTTGTTGTTACCAAAAGAAAACCACATTTGTTTCCCCCACTGACTCCTCCAAAATGTTACATCTGCTTCTGTAGCATGAGTTTCCTGAATAAAATAAAAATCAGTACCTTTGTTTTGGCAGTATAAAAAATAATGCTTTCCTCTTTACTGGATTTCTGATACCAGATTATGGTGATTGTATCTGATTATGGTGTTTTGTAGTTCTGTCAATGCTGGCTCCTCACTCGGAGATTCGCTGTGTCGTGATTTAATTTTGGACTGGCCTCTTGCCTTTTTCATTAGTTGTTTCATTGGCATGTTTGGGGAAGAGATGCATTCTCCACCTTCTTCTGCCTGACAAGCATAGGAGTGAATCTCCTTAATACTTTGCTTTTCTTTAGCTTTGATATCCAGCTGTAGAGACATTTCCACCATATGCGCCATCATTTTCATTAGCCACTGTGGGTAGTTAACTGGCTTACTTTAGTTAGGACCCCTTTCCTTATAAATGCTATTCAGAAGCAGAGGCTTTACTGAAAAACTTGCCTGGTGGGCCTGGTCGCTGTGTCACAGATATTTCTTGTGTTTGCTGGTGATGAAAGCAAGTCTTTTAAACAGGTTGTGCAGCAACTTGATACACTGCAGCACTAAAAATACATAAATAAAAATGAAAGACAATCAGTCATTATGGCCACTCTGCCTGACACACTGTTGTCATAAACACTGAATAGTGTAACACTCACCCCTGTCCTTACAGCAAGGTGCCTGCTCCTCCCTTTGCTCTTCACCAGGGTAAGGTGGGGGGGGGGTCATCATGGTACTTGAGTAGGACACACACATTTGTTTTCAAATATGTAACAAATGCAACACATTTGAACAAAATATTAAGATGCAAGTCTTACAGTGCAAGCAGGAACGTGTGCAATCCGGATGAGGACCCTCTCATTAAAGGTGTTGGCCATGTCACACTGTCGGTGACATTTTTAAGGGTCTCCATGTTCCTTTTGGCTGAGGATTCAAACCCAATTAAACCCAAAAACTCAGTGGGATGAGCGGGTTCTGGTTTATTAGGCTGTTTATTAGACGTAGTTACACAGAACACAGACTGAAACCAAGACACAGACAGTAACATAGTTAAGACTAAGATACACAGAGAGAGAGAAGAAGAGAGAAGAAGAGGAGAGGGAAACACAGAGACAAAGAAAGATGCAGAAACAGGAAGAAAAAGAGGACAGAAAAGAGAAAGGCCAGAAGTAAGAAGAGAGCGAAACAACGCTTCAGCGCATTGACTGCATAACAGGCATAATCAAAGGTCGTGTGGACAGAGAAGAAGAAAACTTGCTCAAGTTCTTTGTGGTGGCCAGAGATCGTGGGCCTAGCTCCAAGAGTTCCAAAGTTCTGGCGAACATAAATGACAATGCACCAGCCATTGAGATTTGTGGTATTGGCCTGGTAACACATCAGGATGGTGTGGCCAACATTTCTGAGGATATGCCTATTGGTACAGACAAATGCAGAGCTGCTCTATAGCATCATTGAACCAACAGCCAAAAGACTCCTTAAAATTAATAACAGAACTGGAGAGGTTTGTGTGAATCATTTGTTGGATCGGGAAAACATGCCATCACTCAATCCTGTTGGCGTAGTGACTGTTAATGATGAAGATAAGGATGAGAATTCCCAAGTGAGGCTGTTTTTGGAACAGGACAGTGGCATGTTTCTCGAGAACAGCATAGGAACCATCCTGTTTGGCATCTCCTTTGATCGTGAGAAGAAAAGCCCATACACCTTCCAACTAAAGGCTGTGTGAATGGTGGTGACCCGCATCGATCCTCCTATGTGGGTGTGGCCATCAGTGTCTTGGATGAAAATGACAATGCCCCAAATGTCACCAAGCCTTTATATACCTAGCAGTTGGCACCCACCCAAACACACTTGTGGAGGTGGTAAAAGCTGAGGACATCGACGCTGGACTCAATGCTGAGGTAGAGTACCTCACCATAGGTGGAAATCCATATGGTCTGTTCCAAATATCTCCCAATGATGGAGAGATCACAGCGGCACAGGAATTCCAAAACAATTGTAACCACCAACATTTGGTCATAAGAGCTTACATAACTTTATTAATATTGCAGTATCTACATCTTTATCAAACATCAGTGTCAGTGCTGGCTGTCACTTTTTCCTCTTTTAACTGTAGCAGGTCATCGCCATCTTTTAGCAGAACATACACAGAACATTTTGTGAGGCCAAAAACATGTTGCATGTTTTTCCATCTGATTTTCTAAACTTGAACAAAGATTTATGTTCTGTGAGGAACCTAAAGCAAAACAGTTTGTGAATAAACATGCACCGACAATCCACGAACATGTCACACTTTTTCTTTGAACTCTTATTT
>JAMQGT020000036.1:0-10001 GCA_024447675.2 Pterophyllum scalare
TGGACCCATTTATCATCATCAGTCATTTGGGACAACATTGGATCATTCAGAGATCCTCACTGAACTTCTGGAGTCAGTTTGCTGCACTGAAAGTAAAGGGGGCCAATAATATTGCACGCCCCACTTTTCAGTTTTTTATTTGCTAAAAAAGTTTGACACATCCAATAAATTTCATTCCACTTCACGATTGTGTCCCACTTGTTGTTGATTCTTCACAAAAAATTACAATTTTATATCTTTATGTTTGAAGCCTGAAATGTGGCAAAAGGTTAAAAAGTTCAAGGGGGCCGAATACTTTCACAAGGTACTGTATCTGGACCAGAACTGCATACCATACCCGTTTGAGCTGACATGGCGTACTGGTCCCTTTTCATTCAGCTTAGGGTTCAATATAGTCACATGTTATCAGTGTTGGTTACATCATTTACAAAACAATCATACAAAACAACAGCTGGATCTTCTGAATGACCTCAGAGTCTCTCTATTATCGTTTGTTTGGTCTCCGTCAGGCTGACCATCACCACCTGACAGAGTCCTGGCATCTTATTATTACTAATCTGTTAGTGAGAAGGACATACCTAGAATGAACTTAGCTGAAACCAAACATCCTATACTGTGTATTTTAATCAATTATGCTTTTTTACAGACAAATTTCTCAGGGACATAAATGTAGATTTAGTAAAGACAATCATATAGCATGAATATCCCTTCAGTCCCCCTTTTTGACCTCAATTCTGAGGTCAAACTTCCTCAGCCTGACCTGGAGTGGTCAGCCGGCACAGCAGCTAATCTTAATGTCGTGCCTGTAAATTTAGCAACAAAATGAGACAGAGTTTAATAATGTCATATTTAATTCATGTACCTTCTTTTCCTGAAAAACAAAAGAACAAGCATTAGTATCTCATATGTCAAAGTTCTTGAATTAAATGAGTAGCATTTACATTTAATCTTTTATTTTCGATTTTGCATATTAATTGGCCCACAGAGCAAACAATAATATATCAGTCATTATCTAGTAATTTGCCTTTATCTACTAAAAATGTGGATTGCATCCCTTAAGGATCAAATCCAGTTTCAGTCGATGAATCTCCTACTGCAAAAAATAAAAGAAATGATCACAGGATCAATGCACAGGTAATAATAAAGTCAGCTTCCAGCACACTGTGCTCATATTCCATCGAACTTCCTGGATGTTCAGACCACTGGTCAGGCCCTATACTAGAGCTGCCCTCTACACCTCTTAGATAAAAACTATTAACAGATGGCAGTCATCCTGGTTAGTTTCCTGTGAAAGGCGCATATGTCACAGGTTGTGATCTCTCAGGTCCCTGTGGAAAAGTCCAGTAAAAAGCTCAAATCTTTCCCTGTCCATTAAACAACACTGTAAGCCTTGTGGGTCAATTATTAAATTTGGACAAATAACTAAGACAGGACATCAGAGTGCCCATAAATATTTTAAAGATCTATTTATCTATTTTCATGCTAAGAATTGCCTGTCAGTCATATCTTCATACAGTTCAGATGACATGGCTCAGAGAATGCAGATGAGCTTAGGCATCATCTTCAATCTGTCATCAGTTTAGGATGCAAACAGCGATCTCTTGGTTCATGCTCAGCTCTGAATGAAATCTGGACACTAATAACTTTTTGGACTTTAAAGCAGCTGTTAGGTTGTCAGTCAGTTCCTCTGCACTGAAACATTGAATTACTGTGAGAAACACCGTAACATAAAATGAAACTGGGAACAGCCAGAACAAGCTGCTAAATCCAGTTTGTCCAAGAAGCCAACATTCAGGTTTGACTGAAGAAGCAAAGCAGCTGAGTTTAGGGTCACACCAGCAGTTAACTCAATTACTCTATCAATTCAATGTATTATTTTAATATTCAATACTCCCAATACTGCAATAGCATGTGAGTTTAACTTTTTATAGTTATAATAAAAAATATATAAAGATGCTGATTTATTCTTGTTATTGTCGCAGTAACTGTTCAGCAGATCAGACCTGCTGAACAGTTACTGCGACTTCTTTACAGCTATCCATAGGGTGAGAAGTACACCTGTACAGGTCACCAGCCTGTCGCAGGACTAACTCAAAGAGACAGACACCCATTCACATTCACACCTGTGCACAATTAACCTTAACCATTAGTGGAGGTCTCTGGACTGTGGGAGGAAGCCTGAGTACCTGGAGAGAACCCACGCAGATTTTTTTTTACTAATTACTTATATTCTTGATTCTTTTCAATTCTTTATAACTGAGGCTTTGAGTAAATATGTGTGTATATTATAAACAGTGGGGTTTTTGAACAGTTTTCAGCAGACAAAAATGGCTCACTAGTCATCAGTGATGGCCAGATGAAGCTTCATGAAGCTTTGAAGCTCTCCATTCCACTCAGTGAACCCATGAGTCAAAGCTTCATGGTGCTTCATTTGCTCTACTGCGCCATCAAGTGGACAGTCAGTGTAAAACAGGCAGACTGATTATAATCAGACCAAGGCTTTGGTGCATGAAGCTTTGAACAGAGTAAATGATTTTTGTGATGGTAATAAATAAATGCTTAACTATTTAATATGGTGTCTGTGTTTATGATATAATGCTGGGGCTGAGAGGGAAATGAGAATGAGGAGAGAGTTGTGATGTGATTGTGTTACTTGGTTTGTAACTGTGCTCACTAGAAACATGTATATTTAGACATAACAGCGTTGCCTCAGTGCTGGGCTTCAGGCGGTCTCTTTAGTGTGAAATGATTTTGTATATTTTTGAAAATACCCTTTCACAGGGCACAGATGAAGTAGGGGTACTGAGAAAAGCGTTACGCCAAACCCGCATTGTACATGTGGTACGGCCGGCTTGTGAGGCTTAGAACTATATCATCAACACAAGGCTTGATAAGCGCTTCACAAAAATCTCCCTCAGTTACTTGATACACGCTTTGAAGCCTCAATACATCACTACTAGCTGGAACACATTGGATGTCCATTGGCTGCATTAATCTCTACTTTAAAGTTAGTGTTTAGTCCCAGTCATGCTCTCGCTCAGATTCTGTAAATACACTGATTTGCTGACAGACACACACACACACACCTGTATGGTATATTCATGCAGAGCTGAGCCACTCTCATCTGTCCTGTTTCAGGTGGCGTCCTGCCCAGGAAGCAGCTCACCTGTGTGTCAGTGTTTGGTGTCCAGGTGTGGAGTGGAGCTTCTTCTTCTGCTCTGTTTGCAGAAACTATAAGTTTGCTTTGTTTCCTCCTTTAACAGTTTGGTTTGACTTTAGGAACTTTCTTCTTTGTTTCTGGAATGTTTGGAGCAGATGTTCAGCTTTGATTTCAGGACACTTTTGTTTAGATAAAGCTGCAGTAAAAGTAGCTGCTGCTCCCTCACACTGGTCTATGGTTCCACTCTCATCATGGACAGTCATGTTGTGGCTGTCAGCAGCTTCTTCTCCTGCTGCAACACAAACCTTTAAGCATCCAAACCAACAATCTGTGAAATCTTCCAAAATGTTTGTGTTTCAAACAAACAGGAAAACCAGGAGGAAGGAATCACCTTTGGACAAGCTTCCAGCTGCTTGAGGAGAGATGAGGGAGTTTCCGAGGTGCCCCTGAACGCAGCACAGAGAGTTTCTGCTGCTCCTGATTGTGAAGGTGTCCTCAAACGCCTCTCTGAGTTTACTTTCACTTCGCTGAACTTCCTGTTTGTCCTGCTGCTGCTGATCGTCTCCGTGTGAAGGTAATGGAAGCAGTCTGGAATGTTTTCCTGGCTAACATCAGCTGTGTGCAGCTTAGTTCCAGCACAAATCTGCCGCTCCATAGTTCACGGTAACGGACTCACAGCTGGAGCACCGAGGCCGTGAGCCTGAGGTCGGTGTACCGGATTATCTGGCGTTAGATTAACTGGTGACGGTGAAAGAGTGTGTGTGCCGCCAAATCCAGCCGCTGAATATTTGCTCTTTAAAGGTCATTTCTGTGGCTTTGTTTGGAGAGAAAAACAGCTTCCGGTGTAGCTGCTGAGAGCCTGAAGGACAGTATAGGTGACCGCGCTGATGCCAACTTCTCAGTAAGAAAAAACGCTAATTTGCATTATTACGTGACGCAAAAAGGCTGTAATAGAGAGGAATGACATTTTTGGAGAGACAAAAAGTAAAGAAAAAACACCCTAAATATGTTTAGAATTACTAGGGCTGGGAAATATGGACCAGAGTAATATCTCAATATTTTTTAGCTGAATGGTGATATAATATACCTCGATATTTTTTGTTCCCAAAGATATAAACAAAAAGGCCCTTCAGAGTCAAAGCTGCATGTCCCAAATGTCACACAGACATTTTTATTAACATTCAGCTGTAGATGTTCATGAGAAATTACAAAAAAAACAACTATTGGAATATTTAAATAAAATGCTCCTCAAATAAATTAATGCATGTTTCCTCTAAAAAAAGACTCACAGCTGTGCTATTAAAATGCAAACAGAAAAGATCCAGAACAAAGATAGCAAAAGGCTGACTGATTCTTTACAGAGCTTCACATCCAGGTGCAGGCTCCTGTCCATGACAGACTAACTGAACACAGCTCCATCTGCAGGATTTTAGCATCTCAGTAAATCCATATGTAACCCGTGGCTTCTTCTTGCGTTCTCTGCATTGTGTTGGATAATGATGATTGGACCAGCGACTTGTTTTGGAGACAAGCTCCGTTTATTTTCTGACAAAACAGTAATAAAACATCACAATCCAGCTAGTGACGATCACTTTAAGCCTCTATACAAACAAAACACACAAAGACATTATTGTCCACTACAGTTGGATTTATGTTTACTAGACTTTCACTCATCGCTCCCACCAAATGCAACAGGAAAAAGAGGGAGAGTGAGTGAGAAACTGCTCCTTATAAAGGAGTTGTCCCAGAAAGCCAAACAGAGGGGTACAGAAAACAATAACAAAAGGAAGGTTCCGCACACCAATCAGAGTTATACAACCATGTCAAGTAGGTTAAATAAATAACTTTTGTGAAATTCTATACAAACAAATATGAAGATAACAGGTAAAGACCACTTTAAACTGTAAACACTATTAACAAAGAATTGGCATTGTTACACATAGACATATGCGCTGACGTATCACAGCAACAGGCCCAGCCGCTCAATGCAGCGTCTGTAAGCGCACATAAAAGACCCACTTCAACTATTAAGGTCACGTGACTTATGGTGCAAACCGACCTTCTGCTGCGTATGGCGGCACTCTCTTACCTGTAGGGACTGCTTGGGCGTACAAACGGGCGCAGTGCCAAAGGCCATATGACATGCAACACGACAACAGCGGAGGATTTCAGGTTTCCAAAAACTCTCCAACCTCACCGGGAAAAGTACGTTAAGTTTGCCGCTAGTCACTTTTGGGAGAAAAAAGTCACCAGCAGGCTCTGAAAAGCCACTAAATCGAGCAACAAAGTCACTAAGTTGGGAACACTGCCATGCTGTCACTTCCTGCATGATTAACGGGTGAAGCAGGGAGAGAGATGGGGCAGTGCGAAGCTGTGCAAAGACAAACTGGGAGAAGAGAAAGGTGAACTGGTGGAGCTACAAGTATGATTGTAACGTGAACTAGACTATAGCGATATAAACAATATTGTCTCATTTTATATCGCGTATGAAAATATATCCATATTTTTTAAAAACTCGTTATATTGCCCAGCCCTAGTACCCCTTAAAGGAATACACCACCGTGTATTTAACTTATAATAACAGAAAATGATCTTGCATCCTCAGGTCAAATGGCACTACTGCTGGTATTGACTAATCCTGATCCTGTTAATCACATTAAAAAAAAATCTAATAACTTTCCATGACTGGCCAGTAGGTAGCAGTTTATGGGATTATGCACAAGCATCCATTGTGTTGCCTGCTATGCAACTATAACAACAAAACACATGTTTTGAGAACAGCTTTTGAATTGAACTGTCCACTGTAGTTACCACTATGCATGAAAGGGTTAATGCTTCTTGATATAGGTGTCATGGTCCTGGGCCGGTGGCCCAGTGTCTTATGTTTTGTATTTAGGTCTGTCCTTGTCTTGTGTCAAGTCTGCGTCTCTGTTCCCCTGAGTCACTTCCTGTTTTCTTTTGATAGTCTCGTGTTCCCTGTGCTTTGTGTTTAGTTTTACTTCCCCCTGTGACATTGGTTAATTTGGTTCACCTGTGTTCCCTCCTGTTTTCTATTCCCTCGTCAGTTCCTCATGTGTATTTAAGCCCTTGGTTTTCCTTTGTTCTTTGTTTGGGTCCTCGTCTTTTCATCCGTTTGATGACCGCTGTGTCGTTGTCTGTGTTTATCCCTTAGCTGTGTGCCCTCGAGTTTAGAGATCTGTTTTTGCATTCTCTCCCAGGCTTGGCATTCTGCCTTTTGGTTCAGCTTTGGTGGAGATTTTGGGTTTTTGTGTTTTGTTTTTGTTCCTTCGCTCCTTCAGCAATAAAGCTATTTTGAGTTTAAACTCTCGTCCTGCGTCCTACTCTGGGGTCCTCCCTGCCTTCCCAGCACCAGCTGTGACAATAGGGGTCTGTATTTGATTTGACTACATGGATAAATGTATTGTCCTGACTTGTTAATTTATTAAATAGGTAGAAATACTTTAAGTGGAAGGAAAATATAATTTAATTTCCTTAAAAATTAAATTTACTATTGTTATAACATTTCCATGACAGAAATACTATTTGTATAACAGCTAGTCTATTATTCATGTTACAGCTATTACTTTTCAGTGTAATACTTGTATGTGTGATGTTTTTTTTTTTTTAACTTTAAAATAATAAATTCTACATCCACTGTATAGTCCACCAAAATATTCTACATTATAAATAAGTCATTGTAATAGTGTTCTGCAACATCATTACAATAATCATTCAATTTTATATATAAATATTTATATCAGTTTTTTTTTGGTGGGTCTAGGATGAGTGCTGAAGGGATACATCTTTTTTCATTTTTACATTTAAAAATATTTTTTATGCAAGAAATTACAGTAAAATAATGTACAATGTATCAATGGTGTATCATTTCATTTACTAATGCCACATAATTAGGGTTGTATCAAGTTTTTAGCAAGGGATTTCTGCAAGGATATATACATGTTTTCCTGATGTAATATATGCTATGAAAGAAGGAATGGGTAAGAACTATGTAAAATGTCAGGCACAAAAATGTATGTAGGATAAAAGTTTGGATTATTCAAACTTTCTGTTGGATTGTAGAAAACATCATTCCATAGGAGGTTGAATACAAAAACTATGGTAGCATTTACTGTGTTGGACGAAAGCATGGTAGTAACATGGATACAGTAGTGCATCTTTTTATAAAACCATAGTAGTCCCATAGTTAAGATAAAGTGCTATATCTAAACCATAGGAATACCACAGCTACCACGAAGTGCTACGAATAAACCATATTAGTACTATGGGTAGGACCATAGTACTTGTAATCACCATGGTTACTACATAAAAACCATAGGAAACCATACTGAAAGTGAGGAACTGATGAAAGCTGTGTCTCACATGGAGTGGATGTTAGTTCATCAGACATGAGCTCTGCAGCTGTCAGTTGATGTGAGCATCAATGATGTGTGTTTCCTCTGCAGGTGAAGGTAGAAAGTGTGTGTGAGCTGATGTGAATTCAGCAGCATGGATCAGTGTGAGGACAGAGAGGAGGGAGTCCCTCCCTCTAAAACCACTCTGTGTGGGGAACATGAGAGCCAGGCCAAAGGTCAGAGGTGAGAGGACCATCTCTAACTGTCCATGACTCTTCTCCATGTCACAGCTCAGCACTCACATCACTACTGCATCATTATTCACAGGAACCCACCTGAAGCTGGACCTGGACCTGGACCCGGACCCAGCTGTGTGTCCTTAAAGAGTGACAAGTCTAAAGATTTCATCATTGATTTTAAAGTGGAGCGTGCATCTGCTGCAGAGAGGTGAGCTGTTAGTAACATGAACTCTTTGATTTAACTGCTTGATGTTAGGGCTGGGCAATATATTGAGTTTTTAAAAAATATTGATATATTTTCATACATAAGATGTATATACAAGATGAGACAATATCGTTTATATCAATATAGTTTAAGTAGCATTACAATCATACTTGTAGCTCCACCAGTTCATCTTTCTCTTCTCCCAGTTTGCCTCTGCCCCGCCTCTCTCTGCTTCACCCGTTAATCATGCAGGAAGCGACCTCAGTGGTAGTGTTCCCAACTTAGTGACATTGTTTCTAGATTTAACGGCTTTTCAGACCCCGCTGGTGACTTTTTTCCCTAAAAGTGACTAGTGATAAATTTAAGGCCTTTTTCTGGTGAGGTTGGAGAGTTTTGTAAACCTGAAATCCTCCTCTGTCACCATGTTTTGTGTACATACAGCCTTCGGTACTGCGTCCGTTCGTTCGTTCTGGTATCGCTTTGGCATCGCCTAGGATGTCTCTGCAGGTAAGAGAGCGCCGCCATACGCAGCAGAAGGTGGTTTGTACCATAAGTGTAGAAGTGGGTCTTTTCTGTGTGCTTACAGATGCTGCATTGAGCAGCTGGGCCCATTGCTGTGATACGGCAGCGCATATGTCTGTGGATTGACTGAGATGCTAAAATCCTCCAGATGGAGCTGAGTTCAGTCAGTGTGTCATGGACAGGAGCCCTGTACCTGGATGTACAGCTCTGTGAAGAATCAGTCAGCCTTTTGATGTTTTTATTCTGGATCTTTTTTTGTTTACATTTTAATAGCACAGCTGTGAGTCTTTTTTATAGCGGAAACAAGCATTAATTTATTTGAGGAGCATTATTATTTAAATATGCCAATAGTTTTTTTTGGAGTAATTTCTCATGTACATCTACAGCTGAATGTTAATAGAAATGTCTGTGTGACATTTGGGACATGTAGCTGTGACTCTGAAGGGCCTTTTTGTTTATAGCTTTGGAGGAAAAAATATTGAAATAGACACTGCTCAAAAAACTAAAGGGAACACTTAAACAACACAATATAACTCCAAGTAAATCAAACTTCTGTGAAATCAAACTGTCCACTTAGGAAGCAGCACTGATTGACGATCAGTTTCACATGCTGTTGTGCAAATGGAATAGACAACAGGTGGAAATTATTGGCAATTAGCAAGACACACTCAATAAAGGAGTGGTTCTGCAGGTGGGGACCACAGACCACTTCTCAGTACCTATGCTTTCTGGATGATGTTTTGGTCCCTTTTGAATGTTGGTGGTGCTTTCACACTCGTGGTAGCATGAGACGGACTCTACAACCCACACAAGTGGCTCAGGTAGTGCAGCTCATCCAGGATGGCACATCAATGCGAGCTGTGGCAAGAAGGTTTGCTGTGTCTGTCAGTGTAGTGTCCAGAGGCTGGAGGCGCTACCAGGAGACAGGCCAGTACACCAGGAGACGTTTAATGTAATTAAGTCTACAACCCCCACAATACGAATCTTTTAATTCTCCTTCAGCCTCCTGCGAAAAAGTTCTCCAGTTCTTTGTGGATAAGGTTACTATGATCCGAACAAACATCTTGGCTCCGACTATTGATCCGTCTATTTCTGTTGAATGCCCTGCTGTTTTCAGTCAATTTGAACCGGTGTCTCTCCCTTTGCTTGAGAAAATAATTTCTGAGCTAAAACCCTCACCCTGTCCAACCGATATTATCCCAACTTGCTTATTTAGGGAAGTTTGGGACACCATCAGGCCTAATATTCAGTCTATTATAAACCGTAGTCTTGTTTCTGGTGTTGTTCCCTTATACTTTAAGCAAGCAGTGGTGAAGCCTTTGATGAAAAAAGCAAATCTTGACACCTCAGTGCTTTCTAATTTTCGCCCAATCTCAAAGCTCCCATTTATTTCTAAGATTTTGGAGAAAGTGGTTCTTTTGCAGTTTCAATCTTTTTTAGATACACATAAGATCCTTGAGGTGTTTCAGTCTGGTTTTAAGGCATTTCACAGCAATACGTAACTGAACGAAGGGGCCACATAA
>JAMQGT020000037.1:0-2500 GCA_024447675.2 Pterophyllum scalare
GGTCACCGGAATAATTCGCTAAATTTGTCACTAATTGCTTTTTGGAAAAGAGAAAGTCACTACTATACTATATATATATGTGTGTATATATATATATATGTGTGTGTGTGTGTGTGTGTATATATATATATGTGTATATATATATATATGGTTATATATGTGTATATATGTGTGTGTGTGTATATATATATATGTGTATATATATGGTTATATATGTGTATATATGTGTGTGTGTGTGTGTGTGTGTGTGTGTGTGTATATATATATATATATATATATATATGTGTGTGTGTGTGTGTGTGTGTGTGTGTGTGTGTGTGTGTGTATATATATATATATATATGTGTGTGTGTGTGTGTGTGTGTGTATATATATATATATATATATATGTGTGTGTGTGTGTGTGTGTGTGTGTGTATATATATATATATGTGTATATATATATATATATATATATATATATATGTGTGTGTGTGTGTGTGTGTGTGTGTGTGTGTGTGTGTGTGTGTGTGCACAAAGGGACACAAAAATGGAGACAGCTGAGGGTTTCAGGTTTCCAGTCTATCCCCAAAACTCTTCAAAAGTTGTCGAGGTCACCGGAATAATTACAGGGGTCTGAAAAGCCACTAAATCTAGCGACAAAGTTGCTAAGTTGGCAACACTGTGGCCCGTTGTTCCTCTCAGTTTGATCCACTTTTCTTTCTTTTTTTTCCTCCTCTCTATCATGTGTTTCAGGGGCAGGCCTAACCTGTGTACCACCTTCCCAGTGACTCACCTGGTGGCCATCAGCTAATTATGGAAAACCTATTTAGAAGAGAAGGAGACCTTCAGTCAATGCCAGGTCATTGTACCTACTACTCTCCAGTGACTTTCACTCATCTTCTGTTCTCTTCTGTGCAGGAAAACCTGAGAGAGCCGTGGAGAGGTAGTAGAGAGGAAGTGCTTTTATTTACAGAGTGGATTTTGTTTGGAGTGTGCCCAAGTGGTACCTGAGCCTCAACTGGCAGAGTTGGACTGATTTTGGCCTTTTATTTACTTTCTACTTGGTGTAAATAAACTTGTGAAGTTTTCCCTCAGTCTGTGCCTGAGTCTCATCCACACCACTAGCCATGACATCTACTGAAATACTCGGACCAGCCCAGCAACCACACTATGTTCATCAAACTGAAGGTGGCAGTAATACAGCATCAAAGTATGCCAGCTGAAATTAAAACCAGAAAAATTAAGAATATTTGGTTCAGTCAGATTGAGTTAAGTTCTTGCTTTGTTTAGCAGTATTTTTGAACAGCATTCCATTCGAGCTCTTTTATGCCCAATACATATTATTAGGATTAAATAATTGCTAATTTTGATGTTTGTATAGGGTTTGTTGATGGAAAACATAGATTATGCTGTCTTCTAATTGGCTAAATTAACAAACTGAACTTCAACTACAGCTACAGTACCAGTCAAAAGTTTGGATACACTTAGGGTAAGTGTGTCCAAACTTTTGACTGGTACTGTAAGTGCAAAATTCTTTATTCCTATTACATTTTAATGGCTCATATGTCTCGCAGAATAAAACTAAGGACAGTATGGATGGTGAGTGCTTTTTTTGTTTTATTAGTTAATGACATTACAGGTTGGGGTGCAATTATTCTGTTGCATTATATACTCTTGATGATTCATAATATAAAGTTTATTTATTTAAATAAACACACCAGCACTTCTCACATCTAGTCAGTCATAGAGCTCTTTTTGCATACTGCATTCACATAGTGTGATCCTGTTTAAATTTCAGTGCGGAACTGAAGTGTGGGATCTTTCATCTTCTTCTTGTAGTCTTCATTGAACACTTGATTTTGGGCGACGGTGAAGTGGTTCTTCCAGTCACCAACCTTCCCTGAAGAAACACAGATAACATTTAGTCCGGTGTTTTTCCTACTGTCATTTTATGGTTCACTGTACCTTTTCTCATGAAGGGAGAAATCTTGAAATCTAGAATCGGGAGTGAAGAATAGTTGACCATCTCATTCTTTTTCATGTTGTCAAACTGCACTCCACCAGCAATCATTTTCTTCTCCTCAGCTGAAGGAGTCAAACCCAGAAAGCAGGTCAGTTTGTCTATTTCCTGTTCAGTATCCTGGAAATGCACCGTGGAATATCATTACAACACTATAACCAGCTAGATGAGAGCTTTAGGCAAGCAGAATATACAGGAAAGTGCCAACGACACAACTAAATTACCTCGATCAAATCTTCATAGAACATGTAGTGAATCTTTGAGTATGTCTGTTTCTTCTTCCACCAACCGTTCACATGATCATACCAGGAGCCAAAGACCACTAAGATCCAAGAACAAAATAGGAACACAGTATTCAAACAATGTGAGGGAAACATCTGCATCTTTCTACAACTGAAAAAGCCTTTATTAGAGTATTTTACACATACTTTTTCCTTCCGTGAATCTGTGGAAGTAGTTGCTCCAGTCTCCAGGCTCTGGATGAATCCCATTCATGCG